>JANHJO010003402.1:41749-54304 GCA_032468235.1 Pseudoxyrhopus heterurus | reverse complement strand
AAGAATGTAATGCAAATTTAGATTGTCACACATGTTTAATACATGTGCATGTGTGTCATATGAACCCTGAAAAAAAGAACAGAATACTGTTCATGCAAAGCTGTACTCTATCTTTTTCTATCCTGATGCCCTCTCTATATATAATATTCCACAAATCTAAGAACAAGGTATCAAGTTGGAGATGGTTAATCATACAGAAATGAATGACTCAAACAAGGCACTATGGAACAGTGCTTAGATCAGCCATCATCAACCTGGTTCTGGAATTTTGGACTATATTTTTTCTGGTCTGTAATGACTGGCCATGTTGGCTGATTGAGAATACGATATCTGATATCTGGATTTAAACTTCTGTTTAGCAATGAGTCTATGGGATATTTTTGAGCCAGACATTTCCTTGTTTCCCAGTCTGGCTAAAGGTATGTTGAGAAGATAAAACTGGTAACAATCTGAACTACTTGGGAAAATAATGTGGTCTAAAAATATATAATGCGCATGAATTATGTACATAGTCCTCAGTTCTCATTAAAGTCTAAATACATAGTGGGGGAGGATGGACAAAGCTGAAACTTATCTTGTATCCTGCAGTGTACATAGTGAATACTTATATGAACCACATGGTTCAATAGGATTTAGAAACTGATTTACTCTTGTCCCAGGTTTCTGTTATCCTGGCCTATCAACATATAAGAAGTCTTGCTAAATCAGGTCAAAAGGCCTCTGACTCCATATATAACACAAAATCTTTGGGAGTAATAGCTATCATCAGGGGAGAAGGAGCATGTATCAAAAAAGCCAAGATGATGGCTGTGATGTACAACTGAACCCCATCTCTTTTCAGAGTAGATTGTATGATGCACATATAAAAGGGGCAGGGCTTCATTTTATAGGTACAGTGATTATCTTGATATTTTTAGACTCTTTCCTCTATCCCTGTGAATAACTATCCTCTAAGTCTGGGTATCCAAAATAGCCCAATATAATTTTCAGAAAAACAAGTAGCTAATTGTCAAATGAAAATATTTCTGATCTTTAATAACCATAACAATCAATATATAAAGCTTTTTATATGAGTAGTAGTAGCTTTAACTGTTCAGTTGTGTCTGGCTCTTGGTGACTTTATAGGCAAGGTCTCTCCATGACACCCTGTCAAGCACAGCTTCTTTCAGTTGTTGCATATTTTTGTATCTATCAAGCCAGTGAGTTCTTTGCTTGCCCCTTCTTCGTGCTCCACTAACCAGTCCTAGCCACAGTGACTTTTCCAATGAATTTGCATGCATGACACGACAAATCAGACATAGTCTTGTGATTTTGGTTCCTAATGATGTGTCTGGTTTTATATGATTCAGCACTTCTCTGTTGGTTGCTCTGTCTGCTCATAGTATACACAATAATTTACAGTATGCCAGTTCAAAGGCATCCATTTTTCTTCAATCAGCTGTTCTTAGTATCCAACTCTCACACCCATACATCATTATAGGGAAACTATTGCTCTAACTAGCCTGCTTTTTCTATTTATATCAATATTTTAATTTTGAGTTAGACGCTATAAAAAGATATTAATCTAGATTATCCCAAAGGATCTTCAAAAGAACTGTAGTACAAAACTTTCCAGACAGTCATAATGGTATTCCATAGTGGAACAGGGTTATATCAGTATTTTCCTATAATGTGCTTGTGTAACTTGTCTTGGCATGGTAAGAATGAACACAGATAAAAATAATGCTTGTAATCTTACAATAATTGCCAAGGTTCTATTACAGAGATGAACAATCAAATCCATTCTACAAATGCAGAAAATCTATTTCTGTTTCTCAGATGGTAGTGATAAATATCTCTGATTCTGACATTGGGCTACGATGTGCATGCACAATTCCCTAGCCAGTTAGTGACATTTACATAATGTGCCTGATTGATAACTTGAACTTGAAGGGGAAAATGGAGTGGCAATGATGGAGTGGCAACGATACTAGATCTGTATTTTCAATGAATTCTGGATTTCTGGATTTCAAAATGGAATGTTTTGCATGTTTAATTCTCAGCCTGAGCAATTCCTGCTATTCATTAACAAATATCTTAGTGTACATGATTCACATGAATGCATTGCCTGGCTCTGGAATGCTGAAATAAGGGAATTAGTACATATTTTAGGTTGAAGGTCATGACCATTTCACTAAAATAAGTAAGCAAATAGCTAGTTCTAGCAGTTAAAGTGAAATTGCCATTTGTAACCTTGCACAGCAGTTCCAAAGCTTAGATGCCTGACTTCTAGTCAAATGACAATTTGTCTTTCATTTTCCTATTTACCTCCCCCCCCCATCCTTTGTATTTTACTCAAGGCTAGCTTTTAGAATGAAAAAAGGCTATAATCTATTTAATTGGGGCAGTCCCGTATTCTTTCTTAGCACAATGCAAAGCTGGGGAAAGATCCAGCTTGTATTTGCTCAGAAAGGAATGTCAGGAGTTCATCTTCTGAGCCGAAGATTTACCAAAAACTTGACTCTGAGTCATTGTGCCAAGAAATGTGGAATGTCCTGCTATGGCCAAAAAGGACGAAACATTTCAATGCTGGAGGGGAGGGCAGAAACTATACCTAGTCTGCAGCTTTGACCTTGAATGGAGCTTGGATAATATCTTGTTAAGTTTCTTTTATTTATAGGGGGCAGTACACTCAAAAAACTATTTGCTTTATTTCTCTGAGCCATTTGAGCAGCACTGCAAGCTCTCTATGATATTGGCGGCATATGATCACTAACATTTTTATTAATTTCATTATTCTCCTCCTTGGAGAATTGACGTCTTCATCAATGCCAGAGCCTCATTGTCTTACACACAGACACAAACACACAGACGGTTTCCTGCAAGTGTACCCTCCCCTCTGCCTGCTTTTGCAGCTGACTTAGCAGGCTTTTCCATCAATCTGTTAGGCAGACTTCCTCTGCTTCCTTGCCTCTGTGCCTGATTCAGACTGCAAACCTCAGCAAGCCTGGTTGCCGGCACTTGGAAAAGAGTTGGTTAGAGGGGATGGGCTAAAGGCAACCTCCAGGGTTGGATAATGGACTGCACCACAGAAGAGGATGGGGAGGGGGAAGGACGAGGGAGCCCCTTCCCAATTAATGCAGAAGCTTTATTTTATTGAGAAACCTCTCAGCCAATGAGATTAGAGCTCTGCAGAATACAGTGAGGTATGGGAGCCCTGGAGGGGCGGGTGGAAAAAGCAACTGCAGCATTTTTGAGAGACTGCCCTGTCGGCTTGAAGTCTTCAGCCCTATCGGACAGTGCACACATATGGGTGCATGTGCTGGCTCTCCACACCAGCAAGCAGTAAGTTTCACTTTCTTCCTTGTTCTTACCACTGTTTCCCACAGATACTTTGGAACGAATCAAAAATCAGCTTGCTCTTTTCCTTGACTTCTGTTGTAATGCCAAAGGAGCAGGGAAAGCTTCAGGACAAAAGGGAGATATGGAGAGAGAAAAATAAGCTGACAAAATGAACTGCTTTGATTTGCATTTAATTCTCTCCAGTTACTGGGGAAGCCGGAATAGATCCCTGGGTCGCACTGACCTGAATGGAGATTTCATATTAAGATCCCGGCAACTGAGTTGAGAATTCGCTGTCCGTGGTGCTGATTAACTGGGCAGCCAAGTCTAATATACTAAGGGTGCTGAACGAACAGCTTGTTTCTCTCTGTATGTGTATATGTGCTTGCATGAGTGGGTGTTGGAAGAACAGTGGAAGGGACAATTCTCTTGTATTCAGAAGAGCCTATAAAATACTGACCAGCAATTTACTTCATGCTAGTGCAGAGAAGGAGAAACTGATGTAATAGAATGTGAGCACCAAAGGGATTTTTTTTTTTAAGAAAAACACACAATTATGGGTTTTTCTAGAGGGAAAATCTTAAGCACTACTTTGGTGTACACTGATGATATGGCAGAATTTATCATAACCTCACACATTACCCCACCCAATTGTCAGTTATAATTTTGTTACATGGTTAAGAAAGTAAAGAGTAAAAAACAAATGGGAATATTTTATAAATGTTCAGATCTCTACAAAGTCACTGTTCTGCATATAACCTGTTTCAGGGTCACGAAAACATTGCAGATAAGCTTTTAGGCATGCAATAAATCTCTGTTCACCTGATCTTTATCTCTTCAGCTTTAGATTCTCCAGTATACTCAGATAGTGCACTAAATGCTTAGCTAGTTTCTCTGGCAAGAGTACTCTGCTAACTTTCCTGATGTAAGAGCTGCATGTTGCAGAAACTCAAAATCTAGATTTTCATTTCAGTGACTGTGAGATTTAAGGAACAACAAAAACTCAGCTTGAAATGAATTGGAAAAAAATATTTCATTACATCAACATTTCAATGTTTATTGGAATAATGTAATTTTGCATTTCCTATTTAAGCCTGCCCACAGTCCTGGAGACAGAAACTCACTGTCATTGCTGAGAAGGTATGCTGAGTCAGCCCTTTGATCACTGCTCAGCAGGATACATTTGTTATGGAAAAGGAAGAACAGGCTGTGTTGGGCATAGAACAATCCACTGCACCAAAAGCCAGAAGTATTTGTATTCAAATATGTCCAAATAGGTGGCTTATAAGAAGAAAGTGTCAGAAGAAGATAGGAGAGAATCTGTGATAAAAGAAATTGGGCACTACATTTAAAAAAAGAAAACCTGGAAAAATATCCTAAAACAACTTTCCTATCTAGAATGTATTTGGTATAAGCATCTTCTTAATAGCTTTCGGTCTTCTTTTGAACAGTTTCAACTCAGGTTTACAGAGATAAGGACAAATTATGAGAATTTCTCTATGTAATTTTGTACATAGGTCCAAAATTGGAGAAACAACCAGGAGAAAGATCAGTGTGAAATGATCAGCATGGCTCTCCATGATTACAATTAGTTTGAAAAATGTATGCGATCTTATGGAAATAGCTGCTAATACACATCAACGCACCACTGAATTCATAGGAGGCTTTATTTTAGCCTTTATTTATTTTTTAATAAAAGGCTATCCCAACTCCTTGGGAAGGACTCAATAGGTGGATAAAAATGAGAAATTCAATCTAAATATTGGCTGACTGTGCAACCAATTAAAATAACAATAATGATACACCACTGTCATTTTCATCATTTAAAACAGCTACATTGCCATGGATAACACTGCCTCATGCTCAAGGGCAGGAAATTGCCCTAGGCTCTTCTGCAGCCTGGATTTGCTTCTCAGGGGATGCAAGTTGAATTAATAAAAGTTCACATTGCCTTTATTATTATTCTATGGATTACAAGCAAACATTACTTCCTAGTATGTGTGGCTCATCTTGAAACTTCACCCTTTGAAAAATGGCTAGTATTGTTATTCAGTTGTCAATAATATAGGAGAAAATGAGGCTGCCCAGCAGAGTATATACTGGGAAACATGCTACTAGTTTCTGCTTTAGCAAACAACTTTTGGTCAGATGGTTACTAAATACTGTGAAGTGCATGGTGAGAATGTACCAATAGATAGAATAATCTGAATTAATCCTGGAGGAATGTGAAAAAAATCTTCCTTTCCTTGGAGGTCATAATGCTGCAGTGTACTGTATATACTTGAATAAGCCTGTATATCTATGCTACAAATAGCAGCAATAGAGAATCAATATAAGCTTCTCTCAAAAATAAGTTCAACTCTACTGATTTATTTCTGTCAAGTGACCAATTCAGTTCCAGAACTAGGAGGATCATTCTAGTGATTAAAGAGTTTTGAGATTCTGCTTGCAATCTGTGTTATGTTTCTCATCTAAAACAAGCAAACATCCTAGTATATAGTGAAGACCACTCACTTAACCAAAGGAAGGGTAGACTTCAAGCTTGTCGATTCTGCTTTTCCTTTTTTACTAGAAACCTTAGATTCTGCAGAGGGAGCCTGATGAAGAAGACAGCCACTTAGAATTAAAGATTTCTGAACTCAGGAATATATGTTGAGTATAGCACAGAATGTAACTCATAGTTCATCCTCGCAAAAATCCATTTCTATTGAATACAAGTTCTTTTTAATTTCAGCACTGTAATTTAAGGTGAAAGTTGAATAATTTCTGCCATCATTAATCACTAATCAATTGTTCCAGTAATCTATCAACCTCATTGTCTAATTTCCAATTTAGTCCAATTTGACACCATTATTTAGTTTGACATTATAAAAATGGTCACTATTTCAGTTTATATTGTACAATCTGTAGATGATGGAGATGACCAGCATTCATTGAGTTCCATCCATGTATAAAAGAACAGCATACTGTGAAGCACTTGCTTCTGCATCTTCCAAAACAAGGTAAGGAAGGAAAGTTCAGTCTGTTGCTCTGTATTATAAGGTCATATGGTCAAACATTTCTCATTGTTCACCTAATTATAGTTTACCCAATTAGCCAAATTTTCTGGGTTGATACAATACATTTTACATTGTGGGCTGGATTCAGAAAAAATGTTAGGCTAAATTGTGCTTGGTTAATTTGAGATTCAGTGGTATTGGTACTATTGAGAATGAAATCTTATTTTGATTTTGAATTAGAGTTCAATTGTAAATAATCGTCAGTTTGTAGTTGTATATAATTGTAAATAATCATGCAGAAGAAAAGTTGTTTGATAGGTCTCTTTCTTAATATGTAAGATTGGTAGGCCTATTAGATCTGGCTACAAATATCCTAACAACCATTGAATGTTAGCAAGAAAATATAAGAAATTCTAACATTTTTTGCTAATAAAAAATTGATAGCTTTAAATATTGGGACACGAATATTAATAATACTGCATTTGTTGGGAAGTTGTTAAGCTGATTGTGATGGATCAACTTTGCAGAATCTTAGAGAAAGCAAATTATCTGGACCCTGTTCAGTTAGGGTTCAGGGCCCAGGTTTTGGATGGAGACAATACTGGTTGCCCTCTTAGATTATCTTATGGAGTCCTGGATAGAAGTAATAATTCCTTCTTGTCTTACTGGACTTCTCAGTGACTTTTGATACATCAATGATATTGGACCAATCTTCAGAGGTCAGGAATAGGTGGCATTGTTCTGCAATGATTCTTCCCCTTCTTCATTGAATGGAGGCTGAAAGGGTCTGGATGGGAGGGAATAGATTGATTGGACCCTAGCAAGTCTGAGTTGCTGTGAATACATTGGAATTTTCAGTCACTATCAGTCGTTCCTTGAGGACTCTGTAAGAGAGGTTCCCAACTTGAGGGTCTTCTTGACTCATGGCTCCTGCTGAAACAAGTGGAAATTGTAGCTAGAGGGACCTATGCTCAGCTTTAGCTGGAGTACCAGTTGCAATCCTACCAGGGGCAGGAGTATTTTATATTATTAGCGCCACCTGGCTAACTTGTAATGCATTGTACTTGAGGATGACCTTAAAAAGTGCTTGGAAACTACAACTGATTCAAAATATAATGGCTCCCATCATTGGGAGCACATAATACTAGTTCTGCATCTCTTGCATTGGATGAAAATTGGTTTCTGGATAAAATTTAATGTTCTGGTTTTAACTTTAATAACTTTAAATGACTTCATATTGTATACCTGCAGAACCATCTACTCCAACCAATACTAGCTTAATCAGTTAGATCAAACAAAGAGAAACTGTTACTGATTCCCACATTTTGGGGATGTCCTATGGGGCTATGTGAGGAAGCTAGTCCCTTCTTTGTTGCTATTTTGGAAGCAGTTCCTCAAAGTAGTCTTTTCTTGATTCTTCATTTCTTTTTTTATAATTTTCTGTTTGAGTGGTGTGTGGGAGTGGAGTTTTACTGTTTGTATAATTGTTATACTGTGGATGTTTTATTTGGTTTTATATTTTATATAAGCTGCCAAAAGTCTCTGGGCTTTAAATGGACTGAAAAATGAACAAACAAACCTTTCTGTAAATTCTGCTGAAAATGATAAAGGCCTTGTTGTTTTTGGAAGACAAGCAAAAGGGAAGAAGAGGTGGTACAAAACTTAGATGGAACCATAAGCATTTTATGATGGCAAAGGGAAAAGTGGGCTAATTTAGCTATACTGATTGGAGAGTTTAGATTTTTAAAAAATCATAAACAAAACTAACTTCACCAATGTAATGATAAATGCAACAAATGTTTAAAAAGGATAAACAAGTGCAGGTTAGAAATATCCCTTTGTCTCTAAATTAGTGGTATATAGTCAAGACACCAAATCAAAATGTCAAGTATACAAGGGCACCATTAGAATCACTTGCGATTGTGGTCCTTCTGTGGCCCATCCACTTGTTCTATATAAGATTTTGTCAAAGAGTCATAGTGTATTCATGGGCAAGGTGAAATTGGAATCTGGATTCCAACGCAGCAGTTTCTTAGCCATGACATTAGACATAGTTGCAAAACAGTACTGGATTATTAATCCTAATAACTGAGTTATCACCATGTTTAGCTGCCATGTCTCAGATGCAGTGCTAATTTTTTTCTTCATAGTTTCATATCTGTAATGGGATTTTGATAACATCAATCATCCTAACGTGTTGGCTAAACTAAATTTGGAAAAATTACTAGTTCATTAAAAAAATCTTGGAAGATTATTTAGACTGTGCTTAGTTTGACTTGCCTGTGCCTAACACACAAAACTTCAGCTCCAGAAGATTTTGTTTCTTGCAAATGGTTTTGCATGCCAAAGTGCAGATGGCCTGAATCCAATGGATCTGCAAGCCAACTTTGCAAATCTTTAATTCATTCAACCATGAATCAGCAATTTAAAAAGGAAGAAAACAAACACCATGGTGTCTGATAAAGATATCTCATTTTAGGAGAACAAAGGGGGAAGATAGAGTTTAATTTTCCAAATGGAGCTGATTTTATGTAGGATTCTTTTCATTTCTATAATGTCATAAATTATATGTAATAAAGTATTATATTCTAAAAGAGTATTTCCCTAACTCGTGCAATTCCCATTATCCCCAATTAATCTCCTTTTTATGGAATTAATTTCCACCTAATATTTCATTAACCACTATCTGGAGAAAACAAAGCAAAACCGAAAAGTTCCAGAAAAAGATATAAAAATGAAAGCAATGTGCTGACATCCTTTTTAACTGTGACCTTATTTTCATGACCTTATTTTTAAATTGGACAAAGAATATGATAACCAGCATACAAACAACAAATTAACACTTCTAAATGTAATATACACACACATACATGCAGTAAATGGATTTCCAAGAACCTTTTGTTTCAAGGGTAATTCAATGAAATTTAAATACTGGGGGACTGATCTGGATTTCTTTTAAGAATGTGAATTATTGTCAATTTCTCATACTTGAAATTGGGAGACTGATGATTGATCTTTATTTCTTTCAAGCATGTGAATTATTGTCACTTTGTCATATCTGAAAATGGAGAAATTTGGTGGGGGACAGCTACTAATTAAATCTAAGAAATCAAGCTATTATAAGAAATTTTCATCACATTATTTGAAGTGTGGGAAAGACATTATGTCCTTATCTGAGAGTTGTTAATCTTGATCTTGCCCTTAGTTTACTCTCTCCATGAGACGATTTACCATTTCATGCCCAATTTTAGAAATAAGAACTCAAAGGAAACTTTAATAATCTTTCATCATAATCCAACCCCATAGTTTCATAGTTTTCATAGTTACTATAAAACATTAATAATAACACATAGACGCAAATCAATAAAAACCTAGCTGCCCAGGCAAATCAAAAGAAAATGTGGTTCTGCCTAAGGCTGGTGGAAGGAAGTGGAGACATTGCCTCTTTCCCAATTTAAAGTACCCTTGCAATGTGCAAACACCAGCCGTTTCCTATAGTGGATGCTGTAGGACAAATCTGCTACGAATATTCCCCATTCACATATGCTGTTTGGTTTCAATGGCACTAAATGTGGCTGGTCTCATCTGCTCAGTGAAAGCTAGGGAGAAATCATTGTAAGATGACGGCTTCTTGCAATAACAGCTTGGGAGTGTGTGGAAAACAACAGTGTGATTTAGTCAAGCAATGAGCACACACACATGCACACACAGCTGTCAGAATTGTGAGGTAAGCTACAAGGGTTAGTGAAAGCTCAAGTTGTGTGCCACTATAAAATAACCATAGAATACAAAAATGATCCAGTGGATAAGAAAAAGCATTTTCCTCTATTGCCATTTTAAAATTAAGCGTTTTCTTATTTCCTACATTTAAGGACCAAAGTAAAATCAAAATGAGCAATGCCAACTACTATGTAAGATAGTGAGGGGCAACATTTGAGTTGTCTGGAAAATGCTTAAGAGGTTGTGAGAAATAAGATCCGCAATTTGCATGTGCAAGGATGCAAAGGAGGCAGGTTGGATCACACATCTGATTAGGGTTGGGAATTTCATAATTAAATGCACTTTCCTATTTGGAGAAGAGGGGTCTTTGGTTTTTCAGCCATACTTACATACTCACATTACAATTGTTTCCTGCTTCAAGATGGTTGGAAAATCAACATTCAGAGGGACAACTGGAGTGATCTCTGTGGATTATGAAAAGGGGATTAATAGCAAGATAAAATAACAGAAATCTAAAAGCCTCTCAAAATTAATCTCTGACCCATCTAAGATTAAACAACATTAAAGCAGGATTGTTTGCCTGCCTGCCTGCCTTCAATCAGCTTTAAATTCCTTTTCACTGCTAAAGGTGAACCTCTTGAACCTCTTGATTCAGGAGTGTCCACAGGGTGCATTTCAAAGCAGTCAAGACCATGGCCATGACAGTACAACTGAAGTTCTGCCCATTTTTATGTGCATTGTGCATTGTTTACCCCTCTCCTGATTACAAAAATTGCAGACCTCCTGAGTTAGAATACTGCTCTTCCTGTTGGCCATCTGATTAGCAGGCTGACCCTGCTTGAAGAAAAACTGGCCATTGATTTCCTGCTCCCATTAATGGGAGGAAAGCAAGTAACCAGATCCCTGCCAGCCAGCTGACTAATTTCTGATCATCAGTTTTCTGGTTTCTCATGTTTAAAATGTAGCAGGAAGCTAGTAAGGGGAGTGGAGAGGATGAAGTGAGGGTGTGAGAGCTGTGTAAGAGACTGCAGGGTGTGCCAGCGTGTATGTTTGTGTGTGTGTGTTAGAGACGGAGAGAAAAACAGATAGACAGACATGGGTGCATAAGTGCTTGCTGTGAATTAACTCATACAAGCCTCCCCTCCAACTTAGCAACTTGCATGGCACTTAAAAAGGAAATGCTATCAATCCCTTTCCTCTGCACTGAGACCATGGTATTCGGTGTGCTTTGGATGCTTGGCAATAGAGTTTAAGTGAATCTTAAAACCTGGCTGGATTTGCTCATGGCAGATTCTTTGGGGAAATAGCTTTGTTGAATTCTGTGTTGCTTGGATCTCATGCAACAGAAGGTATGAGTAGCAGAAGGAAACTCGTATATCTGCCCAGTGGGATGCCTGGCAATGCTGGATTTATTTTGGGAGGGCATGATTCTAATGCTAATAAAATGGAGCACAGTAGGCCGTGCTCTGGAGATATATCCCCATTGCCGTGAATTTATTCATTCTCCCATTATACAATGACTTTGGTAATCATCACCAACATAGCCCCTGACAGCGTTTCTAGAGATGCTGAAAAAGCTTACACTTTGCACACCATATTTGTATTATCAGCTTTTCTACCTCCACTCACCTGGATTGAAAACATATTGGACAAAATTGTTTACCAATTCCAGCACAATGTCACGATAAACTATCAGAAATAAGAACATTTAGGATTGTAAACTACAAGCTTCTGGTATGTGATAATGGGTGGATTTGATGTTCTGTGTTGAATTATATGTATACTTCTTGTCCAAAGGCCAAAAACGAAACAGTGCCTTTACTGCCTTCCCTGCAAAAAAAAGCAGTATATAGATTGAACATTGCAGTTTTGTCCCCTGAAAATTCTCATAGACTATTTCAATATACACCCTATATTTGACGAGTCTATATTTGTTACATGAATATGTACTCTCAACAGATTTGATTTTTTTTTTGTATTTCACTTGGTGACAAATTTGATTTCTTGAAGTACACTCAGGTTTGCCTTCAACTACCTTGTAAATCCTTTATGTGAAAACAGCCTTTTATGTTAGCTAGGTTTAAAAGTACATATTAAGTAATGTAACTGGGAGAGCAGCAGCAGCCCAGCAGGCAAGTAGGTTCTCTGCTTTTAACCAAGTTTAAATTAACTTATTTTATCTACTACCTGTTTTTAAAGCTACTTTTTTTTACCTTATTTTAGTCTTTTAACCCTCCTAACTTTTAAACCTTTTAAACTTTTGAAATTTTATGCAGTGTGGCCACTAATCCACTCTCAGCTACATTTTAGCTACATTCAGCTACATTCTAGCTGCATTTTTAACAACCCGAACTGGGCCCCAGCTACGGGAGTGCCTCATTGCTGCTTTTCTGCTGTTGCAAAGACTTTTATTGCTTTAGCTAGGAAGCCCCAGCCCCGTCTAGCCTTGTCTTGACCATTTTTATCTTGATCTGTTTTACTTTTATCTACTATTTTTACTATTTTATTGTTTTTA
>JANHJO010003402.1:13080-23821 GCA_032468235.1 Pseudoxyrhopus heterurus | reverse complement strand
AGGAAGGCCTGGAGGAATGTTGTCCATGGGGTCGCGATGGGTCGGACACGACTTCGCAACTAACAACAACAACAAATCTTATTTTAAAAAAACTATGTTAGCCTGCTGTTTTTCATTGAGCTAGCAGAAAATATTATATCCAGCATAATCTCTCCAGAGGCATTCACTTTGATTTAGTTGACTTTTACTTCTCCAAAACATGCTTGCTGGAAATTATGAGAATTGAAGCCACCCATCAGGTGGGAGAAAGCTGAACACGATGCAGCCAATTTCTCAGAATATAGTTAAAGTACCTTGGGGAGAAAGGCAGCCCTTTCAGTTTGATAGTAATAAAACAAACTAAAAGCTTCATCAAAAATGTGAAAAAGGTATAGCGTACAGCCTATTCATTTCCACAGTGAAGTATTATATTACCTCATACTACAGAAAAAAAACCCACAGGAATTATTAATAAGATAAATATGATGTTCTTCAGTATCCTCATGAACAAATTATTTGATAATTGCATGTCAGATGAAATGTTGAAAACTTGTATGAGCACTGGGAGCGGGACAGGAAAAAAAAACATGAAAGCATGTTTCATGTTAATGCTTAACTCTCAGTTGCCTTCAGTACATTTCAAATTGCAATGGAATCTTATAAGTTGATATTAAGTCCACCTGCTGTGGGAGTGATAAACTCAGTTTAATTCTAGTATGTCAGATGGAGAAAAAAAAGCTCTAACAAAACAGACACCATCGATACAAGATACACAAATATCACACAGAGAGGAAGGGGAAATAAGGAACTCCCAGGTGTGGTTCTATTGTGGACCAGATACCTCTGAAGGATGAAGATGGTTGCTGTAACAGCAAACTGCACCCATGTGGTGATTTCTAGCCAAAGGTGTCTTTCCAGATAAAGAAAAAACCGAGAAATTACTCACCTGCACTCCAGGTTGCGCACCACAGGATAGAAGTCCTGGAATTTTCTCATAAGTAAAATAGCCGGGAGTTGAGGGGAAAAACAGCTTGCACATGCAAGTATAGCCTTTTACAAAATTCTTTGAAAAAAAAATGAACTTTTTGCCAAGAATAGTGTTTTTGTTTTAAACAATGCCTATTTTGACAAAAGATATACCATTTAAGAAATAACAGGAAGACGTATCTAGGTTTGCATGGCAAGAGAAAAAGACAAGGATTAAATATAAAATCCAAGATGGAAACTTCGGACTGCCTGATTTAAAGTTGCTTTTTCTAGCCAACTGCTTGGTTTGGATGAAGGAGTGGGTGCTGCTGAGGAATAAGGGAATTCTAGAGCAGCAGAACCTGAGGATTGGATGGCATGGTGTTCTATAGTACAATAAGGTTAATATACTGTAGTTTTTAAACTGCGCCACTATGGAAGACCCATGGTGGCACAGTGGTTAGAATGCAGAATTGCAGGCTAACTTTGCCCATAGTCAGGAGTTTGATTCTGAACAGCTCAAGGTTGATTCAGCCTTCTATCCTTCTGAGGTCAGTAAAATGAGGACACAGATTGTTGTGGGCAATATGCTGACTCTGTAAACTGCTTAGAACACAGGTGTCAAACTCGCCGCATCACATTGCTGTCATGTGACTTTTGCGACTTTTTCCCCCTTCATAAAGCTGGGGTGGGTGTGGCCTGTGTGTGACGCATCCGGCCTGTGGGGCACCAATTTGACACCCCTGGCTTAGAGAGTTTTGTAAAGCACTATGAAGTGGTATATAAGTCTAAGTGCTATTGCTAATTGACTGCAGAAAGGTTTCATTTTCAGTGGTTTCCATATGCACAGTTAAGAGAAAGATTTCAGATAAGAAACAAGACATTTGGAACACAAGACAAAATTTGAAATTGAATTATGTACAAATGTCGAACATATAATAGCTAGAATGATTAACTTTTATTGACATTTGAAACAAGATTAATGGGAAAATATGTGGCTAAAGTTTATATTATGGTATAATTTAAAAGAAAAATTATCTAGAATGTATAAAGGTACTTCAAATTTATGTGGGAAATGTGGAAAACATTAAGGATCATTTTATCATGCCTGGTGGACTTCCAAAAATCCCCATTTTTTGGATCAAATATGCATAGTCAGAAAAAAAGGATTTTAAAAATTAATATCCTATTGAACCCAGAGCTCTTCTTGTGGGATTAATGGATAGACAATTAGAAGAGTTATAGAATATTGTTTTTGTATATGATAACTTGTGTAAGATTATGATATGCAGAGAGAGAGAGAGAGAGACGGAGAAAGAGGGAGAGAAAGGGGGAAATAGGATTCTTTTCATTCCTATGTAACAGGTCTGCTGATTGAGGCAGAGTGGGAAGACAGTTGAGTCAATGGCTGCTATTGGAGTTGGTGGTGGAAGTTTGGACAAATATGTGCAGGCAATTCCTATATATTCTGCACCTGTTCCTGGAAGCTGTTTCTAATCAAGTGAGAGTTGATTTATTTTAATATTAAGGCATTTTCTTTACATTGGAACAAATATATTTACATATTTTGTATCCTATTATTTTTAACTAGACTGTAAACATATATGTATTAATTGTGTATTTTTACTATATATATATATAGTAAAAATACACAATTTATCTATATTTATCTCTGTGAGCCTCTTCACGAAGTTATTTGTGGTGGTCATTGCATATAACTGAAAGTAATAAAGGTAAATCATTTAGGACATAGCTTTTCCTGGCTTTTGCACTTTTATGGAGTGCATTTCCAAAACAAGCATATATTTTTTGCTACAGAAAGCATTTTAAAGAAAATAAATCTAATTAAGTAAAAATCTAATCAGGAGTGTTTTGCATGCTTTGAAAATTATTTTCCTCTGCCTTAAAGAATTCCATTCATTAAATTTAAAGTATCTATAACTGGTACAGGTATTTTGGCCCCCAATAAATCTCTCAGGTTCTACATCCACTTATATTATAAGCCTTGCAACATCCTGGAGGAAACTCTGACCACATTTTGCTTAGAAATGTCAATTAGTTGCAATCATTAGTTGCTAACAATCCTGGTTGCACAATCTGGTTGCATGATCTGCAACCTGTCATCTAGGCTATTTTTCAACTCATGTTTAGAACTCTTTCAGAAATGATCTAGATCCATGTTCAGACTAGCCTAATTGACAAGACATAGGGATAGTGGAAGGACTGCAAGGAGCACTGGGCGGGAGTCAACCTCCCTCCATGTCCATCCTTTTGCTAAATTCTATCCCCTCCCTGAAAAGCCTCCCATTTCCCCATGCTTTCATTCTCTCAAGGTTGTTTTTTGACATAAGTTTAGTGTTCCTTCAAAAGCACACTGGATTCATGTTCAGAAATAGCTTGACTGACAAGTTGCAAGCACAGAACATGTCCATGTGTGTGCTCTCTGCCAACTGGTCACCTTGTGTAAGAGTAAATATAGCATTCAAAACACCTTCCTATGCCCACCCATACTCCACCAAATATTAAGGAAAACAATTGGTGGTTATTAGTCCCCCCTCCCCCAGGCAGGTGATCTTCAGTGAGAGGAAAAAATGAAGGCTAGAGAATTTACCAAATGATTTCATTAATCTTTAGCCCATTAAAGATAGCACCACTTGGTGGTCTTTTCTCTAATATAACCCTTCCAACAATCTTGTAAGCAGAGCCATATATAGGAATACAGTAAAACCATTCAATTAATTTCAGAAGTGGGTGAGGAAAGGCATGATTTGAACTTGGATCTCCCCATTCCTTCTCTAACATCCAGTCCTACATTACACCAGATTTGAAATCTCTTCTTGGTCTTAAAGTGAAAAATAGGTGTAAATATGCTAATATTGAAAAATCATATTTGAACAAAATGTATGCAGTTGAAATCTATGTTCGCCAATGCAGATAAATTTACCAAGATAAATATTTAAAATGTATACACATGTTCACATCAAATGCTGTTTGCCTTAGCACTTTGCTATAGCAGCTTTGTCTTTGGATAACAGAAATGATTCTCTCTGCTGCTTCCTTGCTATATTCTCAAGGTGAAGGTGCCTTTGCTTCACCAATTTTTTCTCGGTCTTGAAGCGCTGCTTTCCTGACAGCTCCTTGATGCAGGTTGGTATGCAAAATATATTGAGCTCCTGCCCAGAAAGGAAACAGTCTTTGTTCTGTATTCCCATGTTGATGAGAGAAGGTAAGCCAAACATTTTTTGAAAAAAACAAACCCTGCAGCTTTAGTAGTTGTTATGGGAAATATTGGAAATTTTGATGAGGCTGGATCATTTCTTAATATTTGCATGACAAAAGAGAAGTATGAAAAGATGCTTCATGTGGTAAAAGGTGAACATTTGTTTTAGAGAAAAGGTGCCATAAAAGGCAAGCCTAAATTATCATTTAGATGGACTAATATTCCTGTGGGATACAGTTACAATATCTAAGGCATTTTAGCTCAGAAAGAGAGTAAGGGAAAGAGAGAGAATAGAAACATTTTCCCTTCATTTCTCATATTAGAACCAGGAGTCATTCTATCCATCTGAATTATTCAGGCCAAATGCAAAGAACTAATTGTTCATGAAGCATATGGAATTTATTATCACAAGACATATTTCATTTGATTGATGTTAAAAGAAAAGTAAACAAAGTTATATGTCATCTTTGCCCAATGTGGTGCCTTCCAAATGTATAGAGACACACAAACTCTCAGAATGATTCATAGGCCATAATACCTAGGAATTTGAGGAGCTATAACTCTCATTAACTTAGAGGGTGCCAGGTTGGGGAAACTGTCCTATGTAGAAATTATAAAAGTGGGGAAGCTGTTTAATAATAATGCACTATGTTACAGATGAAAAGTTCTACCATATAGACATCTAAATGTGTGTGTCTCGTGCATTTTATTGAAGATGTGGCTTATTCTCGCAGCTACAATGCTTAGGTTCCCTGCTTATGCCTCAAAATGCTAAAGTCTTGGTGATAAAGCTATGCAGCAGCTATTGGTCAGGATGTCTAAACATTGCATTAACTCTTGGAATACAATAGAAGCCACTGCCAGCTGTTGCATGATTATATAGAGTTACCTAATTGGTCAACAATAGGAATAGAATGTTTTCATCTAATTTAACAAATCCCTCACGTAATGGCACAAAATCTGTATTTGTGAGTCATCTGTCATTTGTCCAGAAGTCACATATGTTAAAGGATGGTTATTGTTTCAAATGATTAGGTCATTTTGTATACAAAATAACTGATAATAAATTCATCTTAAAATTACTGATGAAAACTTTAAGACAATGGTGCTTTTATAAATTCCTGTTTATACACTTAAGAGCTTTAAGGAAGCTCAGATAAAATTTCAACTGTATGCAGTATATACCAAAACAGTGCCAGAGGGCCCCAATGAGCCTTTGATGCCTCAGAACCATGCCAGATTGGCTACTTTGCTGATTTTTACTGATATTCAATGAATATATCTATATGGACAGAAGACATTTTATGTTTAGAGACCTCTCTTGATCACACAATTAGATTCTAGTGCTGATAAAAATGGCTCACAGCACTTTCTCAAATGCCCCTATATCTTAATGCTGCTTGCAGACTTTTCACACCATAGGGGTAGGTGGTGCAGACAAGAGTCCCACCCACCAAGAAGTTAAAAAAGCCATGTGGCATGAAGAAGCTAGTCAATAAATGGAAAAGTCAGGGCAACTCCCTCCATTACCAATTGACCAGGCTGCTCCAAAGAATCCAAGGCCAGCTGATGCAAGGAAGCCACATGAAGCTTCCCAACTAGGTTGACCCAGAGAGATTTACCACGAGTGAGCAAGAAGTAGGAGGAAGCACATAATGCCAATGACCACTTTGGGAGGAAGAGATCATTGGCTCTAGACCCTAACACATAATTTCCATAGATTAAAGGTCTCATTATTTGTGATTTTGTTATCAATGTTTTTATGCTGGAATAGAACTCTAGCAAATATTTTCACTGCTGGTGTCATAAATCTTCATGCAACACTGGAAGTACTTGAAGTAAAACAAAAAAGACCAATGAGCAGTTGTAAAATGCTGTAGAATAATAAGCAAAGCGTAGGTCAGCCAGAATGTCCAGTTGGATGGCAATAATACCTGTGGCCAAATAGATGAAAAGCAATAAGTGCTTGCTTTTGTTTAGAGACCAACTTCTACTTGTGCGCATAACTGGAAGGTCTGTAGGGTATAGTCAAAAGAATCATGATAATGGCCACAGTGATACAATTAAAGCTCTATGTTTTTCAGATGTATTGCAGACACATTTGTTGATTCACAATTAAGGTAATGAAGTGGGATTATCTTAATTGTGGCTTGCCAGGAAACCTTTTACTTATTTTAAAATAAATCTTCTCTCCAGCCTGGCTTTAAAATTCCACATTAATTGTACTGATAAAACAATATTTAGTGCTGAATAAAACTTTCTCTCAAATTCTTTCCTCTCTAAATATGAACTATTTGCTGAGATTTAAGGAAAGGTCAACTTAAAGGCATAGATGCTGTGGTAACACAACTGTTTTCCATGCATAAAATCCCCAGCACTCCCAAGTAGGATGGGAAGTCCTGGCCTCTGAAATTCTGGAGAACCCCTGAGAATGAGTGCACAAGTCTTGGATGTGATTTGCTTGGTTTGACTTAGCTTCATCTATAAACCTGCCATTGGAGATTGGAAATCATGATTTATGGCTTTGGTAATGTGGAAATCAGCCACAGTGATTTATAAGCCACAGTAGATAGCTTTGGTCTAATAGATAAACCCAACCATTTTTTTATTAAAAAAATCCACTATTAAATAAAGGCTTAAAGTCAACCTTTAAGGTTAATTGGGAGCAATAGCAATAGCAATAGCACTGTATTTTTATATACCACCTATCAGGGCTTGCAACCCTCTCTAAGAGGTTTACAATGTCAGCATATTTATTTATTTATTTATTTATTAGTTGTATTTGTATGCCACCCAACTCCCAAAGGGACTCTGGGCAGCTTACAACAAAATACAATATAAAACAATATAAAAACATAGTTTAAAAGCCGCCGAGAGGTCAAGAAGCACCAAGACAGAGGAATGTCCCCTATCTCGGGCCCACCAGAGATCATCCATCAGTGCGACCAATGCAGTCTCCGTGCTGTACCCGGGCCTGAAACCAGACTGAGAGGGATCTAGATAATCCGCTTCATCCAGGGACCGCAGGAGTTGGAGTGCCACCACTTTCTCTACAACCTTTCCCACAAAGGAAAGGTTGGAGACTGGACGAAAGTTCTTTAACTCAGCTGGGTCCAGGGAAGGCTTTTTGAGGAGGGGCCTTATGACCGCTTCCTTTAATGGTCGCGGGAAGAACCCCTCACTCAAAGAAACGATCAATGCCTGGAGCCAGCCTCGTGACACCTCCCTGCTGGCCGAGACCTATATATATAGCTTTATATTTATGCAGAAAGATACGCATAAAAACAAGAACTTGAATGGTGCTCTGTAATTTACTAGAATTAATGTTTTGCTAATAATCATTATAGTTTCAGCAGCAAAGAAAGAATTCTATAAATCAGAATTCTGTTACTGAAACATGTTTCTGGGTAGCAATTGCTTGTTTATTATAATCAAGTAACGCTGAATATGCTGGTTTTCAAATCTGCATTTTATCTTTTTTTTTAATGCATGGAATTCTAGATTGAATTTATAGAAAAGTAGAAACATTGGGAGAAACAATCGGAAAAGTGTACATTTCTGTATAAAAATAAACGATTGGATTCTTGAAAAATATCCAAATTGAACTGAAATAAAATAAATTGAAATAAAAAATAATTGAAGCATGAAAGTGTTTTTGGGAATTATGAAATGATACCAAATAAACATCCGGAAAATAGCATCACATGTCTAATTCATTTATTCACAATCATATGAAGCCAATACTGTTTTTTCTAGTCATGATTATGTGCTTTGTAGATTTAATAAATAAGTTTGTGGCTGCTATTGTTTTTAAGCTTGAATTCCAGCACAAAAATAAATGTGTTCTGCTGAAATGTTTCTAAGGGAAGAAAAATTATCACTAATCTCAACTGGTATAACAAATGGGATAAATTCTGGAAGGTGTTCAATTAACAACTTTGGTTGATTTAGGGCACTGAATCAGGAACCATTTGTCTATTCAGGGCTTAGAGAGGGATCAGTGGATTTAAAATGAAAGATCTTTTTAAAAAGAAAATGGGTCGCACCTTTTCAGAATCCAGTTGATGAAGTCTTGCAACATATAAGGGGAGATGGTTAGGGAAGGTCTCTTTCAGTTCGTTGTATATCTCATTGGTATGAAACCTAAAAATAAATGTATTAATGAAAACGCTAACTCTAGTGGTCTATAATGAAGGCATGGTAGAAAAGAAAAATTTGCATCAATGCATCAGTTCTTCAACAATATGACATGGCAACAGAAATGTTAAACATACTTTGTCATCCACTGTATCTTTAAATCTCTTAAAGCTTCTGCAAATTCACTGTTTAGATCTTTTTCTGAATCCTTCTCTTTATCCTTGCTTCCATTCTTATTTTTTGTTGGAGATGGGATCAAATGATAATGAACTGAAATTATATCCTAGAGTAAAACGCATAGCAACTTGGTCAAAATAAGTATTAATATTTTCTTTCTCACAAACCATACATTATAAAAACTGAGAAGAATGTATACAATCATTCAGGGCCTTTTGAAGTCTCGGAGGACTAGAACAGATTTAGCCCAAAGAATAGTTCAAATTGTCTCCCACAAATTTCAAATTTTGATTAATAATCATTCCAGAAATATTTCACATGAGTTGCACCCAGCAAACTGATTAGCTTCCACAAGTTTAATGTCACATAACCTGTATCTTATTTTGTGGAAATATGCAGCAGACTATTGAAAAAGAAATTAAACAAATTGGTATAATTAACCATGAGACTTTTTTCCTCAGATGATAAGAGTACATGTTGTAAAATCTAAACAATCTAAAGTACATTGCTAGCATTCTCACACATGTAGTCTTATTATTGTATTTTATTTTAGGATATGGCCTCATATTTACTGTGGTTTCTGAGGAAATTATGCATTCTTGTTCAATGTTTAATGCAGAATTTCAATTCAGGTATTTCATTATTCAAAAGGGATTAGGATGAAATAACAATATGGTAAAACATACTTAAACATTCAAGTAATAGTTATATTTTTAAGCTATTCTTTTTTTAAAAAAAAAGATCAGCCACAGTATAAAAAATGTATTTTTTTTCAAGTTAAATTGGAATAATCATGAAGTACATCTCATTTAAAATCAGCCAACCAACGAATAGTTATGGAAATTTTTGTCCAGTATCTGGTTTTTGGAAGCACAGAATCACATCTCTTAAGATCCCAGAAATCTGAATATTTGACAAAACCTTTAAAAAAATGCTGCAAATATTTCTCTGTTGCCCTATGTACTACTCTATATTACACTTTACAATTTACACGTGTCTCAGTAAATCTGTGGACATCCGTGTAGAACGTCTATAAAAACAGACTGAGATAATATAAATTTGCAAGGTTATGGCTAAAACACAGGAACTGAAAGTTTTTTCCAGGGGAAATTTCTTGCAATTAAATAGTTTGGGACAGAGTGGGACAACTCGCCGCAGCCAATTTGCCACGGCCAACTCGCTACGGAACAATTTGCCATGGCCAACTTGCTGCAGGACAATTCAATTATTTAAAATAACGTTTTTTTTTTTAATTTTTGTCATTCACATTTCATTTTGTCCCCTCTTTGACAGCAAAAGGTAATTGCTGCCTTTTGTCCTACAATTCTGAATTTCTGTGTCTTCTTCTTGGAAGATTTTTTCAAAAAGATAGTGATATTAAAAAGAGAAAACAGAAAAGGAGAGAGAGAGAAGAAAAAAAGAGCAAACTTTTACAGAGTTTTTGAAATAAAAGTAAAATTACTTGAGAAAAACTGAAAGAAGACCTAAAAAATGAAATCCAGAAGAGGAGCATTTGGAGGAGTTTCCTAGAATCTTGAAAAACTATATCATGCGGTCAGTGGTAACTAATATAAGGAAGAGGTGATTCACCTTAAATAATACCCACAACAAATAAAAAGTTAACAATGTTGTGAAAGACTCAGTGGCAGCTTTTGGCCAGTATCTTCACTTAATAAGTCAAAATATAATTAAGACATCTTCTTGTATATCTACTCTCTTAGCCTCCTCCCATTTCATTTTACTCAGCAAGAAAATAGGGCTGCTGTCTTCAGAAAAAAACAGAATAGTATATCATAGCTTCAATTGTTTGAATCCTGATTTGTCCCAGAGTTGGTAATTGAATTTAATGTGCTTTACAATAACAAAAACATATAATACACAAACATGCATTATACAAATGTATAACATATAAAAATATCCTTATTTATAAGGTTGTTCACAAATGACCTTATAAACTCAACTGTGGAAGAAAATCAAAATGCACACAAGTTCCCATCAGGCTGATTTCTTCTATTTCTATATCAAATCTGTATCTATATCAGTGTTCTCCAAAGTGGTCAATATTGACCTAGGGATTCATGGAACTACTCAAGGGGTTGATATTGTTGTTATTATTATTTACTACTATTAAAATAGTGTTTATTGAGTTATTTTTAATTTAATAAATGTTTAGGGATTGATAACAATTTGAACCCCTTCAAGGATCACTGCCTTGTTGTGGCGAGGGGGCTTGTGTAGCTCAGTGAAGCTATGAGCTATGCC
>JANHJO010003401.1:145837-158120 GCA_032468235.1 Pseudoxyrhopus heterurus | reverse complement strand
AAGCCGAGGGTGGTTTTTTCAGCCCTTTTTGAGGGCTGAAAAACTAGGCTTATACTCGAGTATATATGGTAATTCATTTTCTCAGAATTTCCTCTCTTGGTTTCATTTTTTTCCCCTTAGATTCAATATTTCTGACAACTGGAAAAAATAATGTTTTCATTTCCATGGCAATACAATTCTAAACTTTGGATAGTTTCTAAGAAATGTATCTGGGCCATTAAGTAATCAGTTGAGAAGCTATTACATTTTCAAAGTTTTGGTAACTAGTTCTGGTGTCCATGCTAGTAATTTTTGCAATAGATTTTGCATAGTGGATACTGATATGGCTTCAAAACCACATCATACAATTTCAAAACATTGTGTTCAAGAACATGGTATAATTTCATATTTTGTGATATTTAAAAAAGGAGAGAGAAAAGGTTGCATGCTACAGCAGCTATAGTATGGGTGGATATATTTTTCAGGAAGTACAAATTTCTACATAAGACAGTTTGTATTTATATTTCTGTATCTAACCAATCTTACAGAATTTAAGTATACTTTAATACATAGAATTGAATCCTTCACAAAGAATAGTAATAGAACTTACAGTATATCAATCCCATATTAATATTGTTGGAACAAATGACATATAGCTTCTATAGATTTTAAATATCTAAACAACCATACTGCTTCAACAGTCTTAAAAATCCAGGATCAAGCTCTCTTAAGGAGTAACTGCATAGTTCCTAAAGTTCTTATCTTCAGTTGTCTTCATTTTCTTTCCTCCTATCTACTAAATACAGTATGTGACACAGTTATTTTTGTTGTTGTTGATTGTACTTGGTCTCCCCACTTTTTAATTTTAATGTGCTCTCACAGTATTTTTAATTGTTGTTTCATAGGCTTTTCTTTCTTCTTTTTTACAATTAACTTGCTATTTCATGCTTTTTTACTAATATGTTAGTATTTTGCTTTTATACTATAATATATTTATTTATTTATTTGTTGGAACTTCTATGTCGCCCATTCCCGAAGGACTCCAATGTATTTTGGGACAGAAAAGGAAAAGATAGACATCTTAGCTTTATAATTTGAGACCTACTTATGGAACATAACTGAGTAGAGTCATCATCCAAATTAAGATGACTAGAAATAGGACTTCCTTGCTGTGGTGTTCCATTTGTGGAATTCTATCTTTAAGGAAGCCTGCTGATTTTGTTCCACTGGAAACTGTAGGAAATTAGTCAACACTGATCACATTTGCCAATTTCCTTGAAAGTTAGGAACTATTGCATCTGGTTCTTATTGCTTTAATCTCATTGTCTCTAACTTTTTAAAAGAAATGTTTTAATTTTATATGAGATATAAAAATAGTGGTATGTATTTGGAAAGAACATTTATTGATTGATTGGCAAGTGTACATTTCCTTCATTAATTTCCAGGATAAATTACAAATATAACCTTATTTTGATTTAAAAGCAAAATAGCGGAGGTCCAGAATGTTCTATGTGTTTTTTTTACATTTGTTTGATTACCTTATGCCAGTACATTGATTAAGTGAACAGGAATTTGTACAGTCTACAAAATCATGGTTTAAATGTCAATTTATAAAACAACTTTCCAATAAAAGCCCATTTTCTAATGCATAAAAATGGTAGTGTAACGCTCTTTTCTCTGTACCATAATGAATCATAGGCCCGCATAATGAACTATTTAAGATCTTTTAAAGATAACAAAATGTGATTCTATTGGTTGTTTTACTATTTTTTTTAAAAAAATCTTCTTCTAAATATAACAATATATTTGGTTTTTAGCTTTTGTTTTAGATTTTAGATTTTCATCTTTTAGCATATCTTGAATGCTACTGAGCTGTCTATTATGATAAAATCTTAAAACTTGTTCATCCTGACTTCAACTTTTCAGGTTAGAAAATACACCCTTTTGAATCTATGTATAGATTTTTATCAATATTTTATCTGGTTAATATTTTCTTCTTTCCATTTAGTGATTCAGCTACATTAAATTTTATTTTATTGTTATTTAAAATTTTCTATTTTGCTGTTGTTGTACTTGTATATTCTTCTGAATGGTAATAATTGTAAATAAAAAACTGTTACTAAAAAGGAAATTTTTGCTGCTACACTTCACAATAATAGCTCATGTATATTTTTTTAGAATGAAGACATTCCTTGAAAGTAGTTCCAAAGTCTCTCTTCCATATGAAATCTCATAAACCTTCCCACAATCAGAAATCAGTATTACCACACTTTACTTTTCAGTTTGCAGCGTATGTTTAATTTGTTAAATCAGAAGTATTGGGTGTGGGTCTGGAAATCAGACCTCCTACTATGTGGCTATGTGAGAGATTTGACTACTTTTATGATTATTCAATTTTAAGGTCTTATATGTCCTCAGTAGTATATTATAGCTGAGCCCTGGGATTTTAAAATATGCTGATCTCTGCTTGAGTTTAAACTCTTTGTGATGTATTTTCTATACACAATGTCCTGTGTAGTTAGTTTCACCACCCAAGATTTTGCTGAGAGGAATAGCAGAGTATTGAGCTGAAGACTGTCTAATTTATCATAGTTTGAATTATGATAAGAATAATTTTATAATGCTGATTATTACCACATTATGGGCCCTGCAATGTTAAAGTCAGTAGCTTGTTACTGAGCATTAGAAAACCAAGCTCAGTGAGCGATAATTCACTTTGTAATACTGAAAGAAGGAATTCACTTTGTAATACTGAAAGAAGGCTCAGCTCTCACATTTAGCATGTTAAGAGGTGAGTGCAGGCAACATTGTGGTTGTGTGAAAAATTAATGATATGGTCAGAAATTGAAAAACAGAAAAAGATAGTAATATTGGAAAATAATATTCTTATAACACACCTGCAGACGTATTTGCAGAGATATGAGGTCCATTGGATTTCCATCAACAGAGAAAATGTGGGGTTATACAAAGCCATACTGAACAAAGACACATTACTGAAATGTGATGTTTCCCTTGTTAATGTCCTTGAATTCTATTGGGCTTTGGTGGTGTTACTGACTATGATTTAGGGGATATATAGAATATGCCGATTGGGAAAAGCTGAAACTAATTTTTTTTTAATAGTCCACCTCATTTTGAACACTTATTTTTGTAAAAATATCTGCAACATTTTCTCAAATTTCAAAGGCAACCAATTGCTGTTATATTATCTGTCAATCAGCCTTGGCTTGGCGCTGTTCCTTTGTTCCTTTTTGGCTACCCACCCTCTCCCCAATTTTTACTATATTTGGGGTGGAGTTTATGTCAACCTTCTCATCCATATTCTATATGATTTTTCCTACGTTTTAACAAAAAATTAGTAAGAGATTTGTTCATAATGCAGACATCCTAAGCAAACATACCAATCAACTTATAGATTTACCCATTTGTGCTTGGTTAATACAAGGTCTTTGTACAAATAGTTCCATTCGGTTGCCCTGACTCTACCCCAAATAGAATTATAAGATCGTAAAGGGTTTTTTTTTTTTAAATACATGGTCTTTGTGAAATGAAAACCTCAATTGATTTTCACTTTTTAAAAAATCATCACCTTCAGGAACATAGGTGATGGATAATGTGTGGGTTGTTGCATATAAGAAGCTTAACTGCTTCTGAGAACATTTTTGAAATGCCCTCTCTAAATGAATTTCATGGTCTGTGAAAATACCCAGGAGCAAGTTCACTTTCCTTCTGAACAAGATGGACAGCAAAAGCGAGCACTGCATATTGCTTAATGGACACCCAAGCATCCAAAATATTCCAACTATTTTCCAGAGGTTAAACCAACAAGGATTAATCCAGTCTATGTTTGCATTTGTAATTATTAAATGGAGGCAAGATAAAGAGTATCTGGAAAATGTTCTCTTTGGAACTAGCAACTGATTATGCAGATACAGGCAAAAAGGCTACTGAGACAACAATTTCTAGAATACCTAGAAGCATGACCAATGGGTGCTGAAGTCCCCATACATGACAGAGTCATCAGTTTGAAAAAGGCTGTTCTAAAATCTTTTTTGTCAAATAAAACTATTTTTTAAATTCTTTGCAACGATTTAAGGAATTTGAAAAAGAAAAACATTTACCTTGGTACCTTGTTGCTTCTGTGCTATCACTACTTATCCTCTTATTTAGTACATCTTATAATTCCTCTAGATATGTTAACCCTCTTTTTTAAAGTTGCCATGAATACCCTGACTTGGCATTGCTTTGAGGAATTTGGGAGATTAGACATAACTGTTAGTATGGTACTAACAGTACAGCTGAGTAAATCTAACTAATCTCATGCAAAGAAGAGATGCTGCTTTGCCCAGGTTTCATTTGTACCTGGAGTTGATTCTGCTTATGCTTTTTTTGAAGAAGAAACCAAAGAACCTTGCAGAGCACTTTTGCAAGTTGACAGAAAATACTATTTGGCCTGTCTCAGTCTAGTGCAGGGGTGTCAAACTTACATTGTCATGGCGGCGTCATGTGATGTATCAGGACTCCCCCCCCTTTGCTAAACCAGACGGAGGCGGGACCAGCACGTGGCCCACGGGCCATGAGTTTGACACCCCTGGTCTAGTGCCTTCCATGAATGACAGTTGACTAGTGATGAAGAAACTGCAATGCAGCTGAAGGGCAGTAAGTTGAGGAAAGACTGTTCCTATGGCTTTGTTCCTTTTGATTCCACAACTGATTTAGACAATTGAGTCAAGCGGAGCTTTATGCCACTGAGGTGACTCATTCCTGCTTCCTTAGCATAATAAATGCCATTCCATACACTTACAATATTAACATAGCTACGGGATCTAATCACGTCCAATTAACAAAAGCTGGCTGGTACCTTCATTTTTTTCATGAGAGATGTTGCTACATAAATTTTTAAAGATGTGAATCAGTTTATTAATGAAATGTGCAATGCAAAGCATTACATGAAGCATGTAATTATGTACCTTTCCCCAATCCCTAATTTCCCATATGTTAGTTCCAAAGAAAAGTGGGTTAGTTCCTGTAAATCTTTTGCAATAACTTGAATTGACTCTTCCATCCTGGTGGAGTCTTACGTTGCCATTGATTCAGTATTTTAAAAACAAATGACTTAAACATTCAAGATCTCTTCCATCTCATATTGAGCCTGCAGTAGAGCTTGCAACATATTGTACATCATACTCTTTTTTTAATTAAAAGCATCTGACAATCAGTTACCTAATATCCCATAACTAATATCATTTCTTTTCTTGGCAAATAGCTATAAAATCACAAGTCCAATAGTATTATTTTATAACCTAAGGAGTACAGGCTGCATGCACATATTTTAAAGGAGGAACCTTTGTCATTTCCCTGAAATTAGGGTAGCAGGACAAAATCATCTTCTAACTGGTCTTTCCATCTTGACAGGGGCTAATGACCTCCATCTGCAAGGGAAAAAATGAAGGCATGCTCTGGGTGGCTTGCATTACAGAGCTGCTCCAGGCAAAGAGAGGCTAATTTTCTGCATGTAGCAAATAGGATCGGCATCTTCTCTTTTCTGCAATCCCCATTGCTATAGGCTTCACAGCTGCATTACAGACAGAAACACAAGAAGGCATTCCGTTCTCTTGGAAAGGCTGAATTGTTTGAATGTCTGCCTAACGTGCAGCTAATAAAAAGGAGGGGGTAGGAATGAAAATCTAGAATTATTCATGGGAAAGGCATACAATGAGTTTTTTTAATGTTGCCTGTACATTATTCTTGGATTGTTCTTTCATATTGTCCAATTTTTTTTTTCAAATGGAAACTTAGCCATGTGGACTTAAAGCATCAATGCTGGGAAAGATTTGTTTCAACTGTTTTGCTTTTGTTTTGAAATGGATCGTCCATTCCTTCTGTTGCTTGATCATCGAGGGGAACAAATGTCCTGAACTTTGATAATGAACACAGGACAAAACGGTGCTGCTTGGATGCAAGTATGGTTTTCAGCATCAAAACGGCACACAGAAAGGTGTTAAACATTTCCCTTCCTCTGAAATTTGTGCTCTTCTAAATGGCATGCATTTTAATTATTTGTTTATTTATTTATAACCCACCTTTATTATTTTTACAAATAACTCAGGGCAGTGAACACATCTAATCCTCTTTCCTCCTGTTTTCCCCAAAGCAACAATCCTGTGAGGTGAGTTGACTTGAGAGAGACTGATTAGCTCAAGGTCACTGACCTGACTTTCATAGCTAAGGCAGAACTTGAACTCATGATCTCTTGTTTTCTGGCCTGATTCCTTAACCACTAGACTAAACTATTCATTTATAGCAATAGCAATAGCACTTAGATTTGATACTGCTGCATAGTGCAAGCACTCTCTGAGTGGTTTACAACGTCAGCATATTAACCCCAGCATTCTGAAACCTTATTTACTGTTCTTTACTGTTCTTGGAAGGATGGAAGGCTGAGTCAAACTTGAGCCGGTCAGGATCAAACTCCAGGCAGTGAGCAGAGTTAGCTTGCAATACTGCATTCAAACCAGTGTGCTACCACGTGTATCTGTATGTATGTGTATGTGTAAGAAAAAACTGAAATATCATATTGGCATAAGTATTGCAACAACACATGAAATTTAGCTCTGGTGCCTCCCATTTCTCTTGATCATTGCTGACATGTTTCTACACCTTGACTGGAGTTGACCTGTGGAAAATTAAATTGATTGGACATGATTTGGAAAGACACACACCTCTCTATAGAAGGCCTCACAGCTGACAATGCATACTGTAGCAGAGCAAGAGACAGAGACAGAATTATTGCGAGGCACAGATCTGGGGAAGGCTACAATAAAATTTTTGCTGCACTGAAGGTTCCTAAGAGCACAGTGGCCTCCATAATGCCCAAACTGAAGAGGTTTGGATTCTTCCAAGAGCTGGTCACACAGTAAAACTTAGCAATTGGCGGAGAAGGGCCTTAGTAAGACCAAGAACCCAACGGTCACTCTGAACTCCAGAGATCCTGTGTGGAGATGGGACAGAGTTTCAGAAGGACGACCATCACTACAGCCCTCCACTGATCTGGGTTTTATGGCAGAGTGGCTAGATGGAAGCCTCTCCTCAGTGCAAAACACATAAAAGCCTGCTTGGAGTTCGCAAAAAAGCACCCAAAGGACTGTGAGGAGCAAGGTTCTCTGGTCTAATGAAACCAAGATTGAACTGTTTGGCTTCAATTCTAAACATTATGTCTGGAGAAAACCAGGCACTGCTCATCACCTGCCCCAAATGAGGTTGCTACCATTTAAATTCTTCCCTTCACATGCAGATTTTAAAAACTCCTGTGATTTTTTTTCCATATTATCTAAGATGCAAATGGCTGTTATTTCAGGTTCACAGACATGTAGTTCATTAACTGCTAGCATCTGTACATATTTTCTGTGCCAGCTAGTTATAATAAAGTGCTGCATTTGACTATGTGTGTTTCCCCTCCTTTCAAATGGGTACAAGCGTTTTGATGTGAATACTTGGATGGAAATAGCAAAACATTGAATTTCCATTTTGGATGTAATTAAGACAAAAGAGATACATAAAAATGCTGTTGTCCATTATACTCTTAAGCCACAAAAGGCTACCAGGCAAACATAGATACAGTAGGTACAACAAGTTCCCCTGTTGGTGTACTCATCGTTAGAAAGCCCTGTAAAGCTCAAGGAAAGTGTTTCAATACCATTTACTAGGGCCTATTAAACACATATGTTCAGAGGTGGTTTGTACTCACTTGTTTTGTACATTGCTCAACCAGTTAGACCAGACGTGGCATCTGAGAAATGTTCATCAGCGTCTACTGCTGGCATACCAAGGTTAAATTGGGTGGAGAGAATCTCCAAAGAGTAGGTTTCCTAGCAAATTGAATCTAGTCATACTGTCTCCAGAAAATGTGGCCAACAATTTTTCCCAATTGGAAAATATGAGTGCATTTAATCTTACAAAGAGTCTGAAGACTGGGGGTTTCATAACATGAGAAACTGAATAAAGTAACAAGCACATATAAGCTGTAGACATAGATAGAAAAGCACTGGGATAAGGACACATTGACATTTACTTAGGTTGCTATTGTTCCACCCTTTTAAAATCCTGTCTGGATTTTTGGCAATAGCCTGTGAGGTATTTGATCTGGATTGAGACACTTCTATCACATATGACTGTAAAAGCAGTGAGTTTTGACTTTTTTTTTAAGTACAGAGAAATATTGGTATCTCAGAAAAAGAAAATTTGTTTGTTAATGCCATCCAATCTTTAATCCAAGTGAAAGCTGCTGCATGGTGGTAAATTTCCCAATTTGGCACTCCCAATCCGCCCCTGTCTTTGGTATCTTGTATCGCTTTCTTTTTTATTCTTGCTTTTTTATTTTGCCAAATAAACTTTGATACTGATTTATCTAATTCTAAAAAATAGTTTTTGTCCAATTGTATTGGTATTGTCTGGGATAGGAATAAGAATTTCGGTAGTATTACCATTTTTATGGCTGTGATTCTTCCTAATAAAGATAGTTGTAGATTGTTCCAATGCGTCAAATCTGTCTTTATTTGCTGTAATAGTTTGATGTAATTATCGTTTTTCAATGAGGTACATCATGAAGTGAGCCATATTCCTAAATATTTAATTTTTTTTAATCGTTTGTGAACCCAGTTTTTCTGTTAGTTCCAAATTTTGTTCAACTGTCATATTTTTTATCAGCATCTTGGGTTTTTCCATATTTACTTTCAACCCAGCCACTTTTCCAAATTCATCCATTTTCGTTAATAAATTCATTCCCGATTTAATTGGCTCTTCTAGAATGAATGCCAAGCAAAGGCCTGGACTTTATAAACTTCCTGCTTAATTGTAAGACCTTGTATCCCTGGGTTCTGAATTTGAAGTAATAACGTTTCCAACATTAATACAAATAATAGGGGTGAAAGAGGACAACCTTGCCTAGTTCCTTTTGTTATATTGAATTTCTCTGATTGTTCCCCATTTATTATAATTTTAGCTGTTTGTTTTTTATAAATTGATTTAATCATTTCCACAAATTTCCTCCCAAAGTCCATTTTTTCCAATTGATAAAACATATACTGCCAATTTACGTTGTCGAACACCTTTTGTGCATCGACAAACATTAATCCTAATTGTATTTCTGAATGGGCCTTGTAGTATTCCAAAATATTAATTATTATTCTCAAATTATTTTTAAGTTGTCTCTTTGGGAGGAAACCATTTTGGTCCTCATGTATCCATTCTTTTAAGAAATTTTTTAGTCTTTCTGCCATTATTGACACAAAAATTTTATAGTCCACATTCAATAACGAAGTGGGTCTATAATTTTTAATTTGTTGGGGGGTCTGAATTTTCTTTATGAATTAAGGTTATAAAGGCCTCAGACCAAGAATTTGGTGTTCTGGCTTTCATCATCACATCATTATATATTTACAACATGTAGGGTTCTAGTATTTCTTCAAGTGATTTATATAACTCACTAGGAGTCTGTGCCCGGCTTCTTGTTGTTCTTTTGTCTCTTAATCGATTCTCTAAGTTCTATTAATGTAACATCCTGATTTAATTTCTCTTTAACCGCTTCTGGTACTTTCGGCAAATTAATCTTATCTAAATATTTCTGTATTTGTTCTATTGGTATATCATCTTGTTTGTATAATTCTTTAAAGAAGTTTTCGGCTATTCTATGTTTCTCTTTATTTTGATGGTAAATTATCCCATTTCTGTCCATTAGTTGATATATCATACGTTTTTCTCTTTCTTTTTTCAATTTATAGGAAAGCCATCTGCCCGGTTTGTTTGCATGTTCAAAAAAATGTTGTCTCGCTATTCTAGTCTTCCGGGCAACTTCCTCCTGTTCAATTAATTACAATTTATGTTTAACTATTTCTAAACTTTCTTTTTTCTTCTTATCATCAGAGTTTTCTTGTAATTCCATTTCTAGTTTTTGTATCTCTTCAAGTAATTGTTCTTGTTCCTTTATCTTTTCCTTATGTTTCCTAATCATGTATTCAATTGTTATACCCTCATATAGGCTTTTGCTGTATCCCAAGTATTTTGTGGTGATGTTTTCTCTTTTTTATTCTCCTTAAAAAAAAATCCATTTCTGTTTTAAATTTCGCTATAAAGTCAGTGTGTTTTAAAATATCGCTATTCATTATCCATCTCCCCTTATTTTTTCTCCCCTTCCAAGTAATTAATCATGATCAGTCCAAACATTAGGGAGAATCTCAATCTCTTGTACCTCCTTTCTTATGTTTAATGTTCCCCAAACCATGTCAATGCGGGACCAGGATTGGTGTCTTGATGAGTAAAATGTATATTGTTTAGATTGCAGATTCTGTTCTCTCCAAATATCTTTTAATTCTATTTCTTTTGTCATATCAAAAAATACTTTTGGTAAAATTTTCCTTTTATGTCTAGTCTTAGTCTTACAATCCTTCTCAATATTCATTATTGAGTTGAAATCTCCTAATAGACAGATATTTTCATATTCTGTTTCCATAACCTTTTCATATAATTTTTTATAAAATTGCTTTTGATTAAAATTTGGAGCATATATCACTGTTAAAAGTCCTTTCCTATGTTGAATTGTTATTTTGACCATTAAAACTCTCCCCTCCTCTTCCGTATAGACATGTTTTGGGTTTAGATTCTCTTTGATATATGTTGCCACTCCTCTTTTTTTTTTGATTGGCAGCTGACAAAAATAACTTTCCTATTTTGGGATATTCCAATACTTTACTGTGTTCTCTCTTTATATGGGTTTCTTGTAAACATACTATATCAACTTTCATTTTCAGTATCTTATTAAAGATTCTTTTCCTCTTGATCGGTGAATTTAAGAAGCACTACCACCTTCTCAACAACCTTCCTAAAAAGGGGAGGTTGGAGACAGGCCAAAAGTTCTTTAAATCAGCTGCGTCCAGGGAAGGCTTCTTGAGGAGATGCCTCACCACTGCCTCTTTCAAGGACAATGGGATGAACCCCTCCCTCAAAGAAGCATTGATCACAGCCTGGAGCCAGCCTCATGTCACCTCCCAACCAGCCGCAACCAGCTAGGACAGGCACGAGTCCAATAAACAGGTGGCAGAGCTCATTGTGCCCATGACCTTGTCCACATCCTCAGGATCCACAGGCTCAAATTCCTCCCAATTAACAGGACCAAGACTCGCCCCAGTCACCTCAGTAGATCCTGACCAGATGGAGTCCAGATCCATCTGAATCTGAGCAACTTTATCCGACAGATACTGTACAAATTCCTCAGCGTGACCATGTAATGGTTCCTCCGCCCCCTTCGGAATCAGAAGGGAGTGGGTCGCCCTACACAAGGTGGCTGGGCCACAGTCTGCAGATGCAATAAGGGCGGAAAAGTAGCAATGCTTTGCTGTTCTTATTGCCACTAAATAAGGATCTTAGTAGTGTCCGGTCAGATTCGGATTTACTGGATCTCCATCATCGCTCAAGATGTCTCCTCTGTCGCTTCATCTCCCGGAGTTCCTCTGTATACCACGGGGCCATCCAAGATCTGCACACAATGAGAGGTCGCAAAGGCGCAACCTGATCTAAGGCCCCAGCAGCCACCCCGTTCCAGGCCACAACCAGAGCCTCAGACGAGCTCAGGCAAGGGTATCAGGTATCTCCCCAAGCTCCTTCTGAAACCCCACTGGGTCCATTAGGTGCCTGGTGTGGAACCACCTAATCGGCACCACCTCCTTGCAGAAGCGGGTGGCCGTCAGGAACTCCAATCTCAGCAGGGAGTGATCTGACCATGACAAGGGCTGGATGACTATATCCCTCAATCCCAGACCACATTGCCACTGCTCCGAGATAAATACCAGGTCAAGTGTATGTCCCCCTCTATGAGTCGGACCCTGGACTACTTGGGTCAGGTTCATGGTTGCCATGGGGACCATGGGGACCATGAACTCCTGGGCCACCTCAGAGGTTTCACCAAGGGACGGCAAGTTGAAGTTTCCAAGCACCATCAGCCTGGGGAACTCCACTGCCAACCCGGCTACTGCCTCAAGCAGCACAGGCAGGGCTGTTGCTATGCAGCTAGGAGCAGTGCCCCCGCAATCTCTGGAGCAGTGCCCCCACGAGGATGCAAGTCCTGGCGAATGACAATCACCATCCCACCATCCCTACCCTGGAGTTGTGACTGGTGAAGAACCTGAAACCTGGCCGGGCACATCTCGGTGAGCGGAACGCCCCCCTCTTGGCCCAGCCAGGTTTCAGTAATGCATGCCAGGTCAGCTCCCTCCTCCAGGATTAAATCCCGGATCAGAGGGGCTTTGTTAGA
>JANHJO010003401.1:100061-122446 GCA_032468235.1 Pseudoxyrhopus heterurus | reverse complement strand
AGGACCACGATGCTTGACTCTCACTAGAATAGTTCGTTGTTCTCTGCAAACGGGCTGTTTCTAACCACACCCCTTTTAACCCCTCTAGGATGGGGTCCAATTAGTGGTCAGCTGCAGCTTTACCTCTCCCCTTCCGGTGTTGCAATCTTTGCTGTCTTCTGCTGATTAACCTCCTGGTGCGAGCGTCAGCTAATGGCTCCTCCTCACTGCTCTCAGAAGCCACCGGCTCCTGCTGGCTCATAGAGGGATCAGCCTCTGCTGGCATGCTGTCAGCAGCCAATTCCTCCCTTTGCTCCGACACAGTTTCTATCTCTTCCTCGGAGTCGGAATCGGCTGCCAAATCCGCAACACGGTGCGGAACCACAAGTACTCTCTCTAGTATTTTGGTTTCTTTTCCAATGATGCAGTAGGCATTTTAAATGTAAAGTGTGCAGATGTACAACTTGCATCGTCTGCTAATACCAAGGATGAGATGTACAGAATATCAAACCTCTTAACTCCTGGAGTTTGCATAAAAATCACCCATCTTCTTTTTTAAAGATTTGCCAATGTGCTGTAAGAAATAGTCTTTTATTCTAAATCTCATTTAACTAAGATTATTCAGGAAGTAAGAACAGCTATCCACTGTAGAGTTTCTCTTTGTCAGAGTACATGGGCAAATATCCCCCTCCTTCCACAGAACATGTAGTTTCTAATGGAAGCTGTCAATGAGGCTTTGAAGACTATAAAGTAGCCTTGCTACACAAGGTGGGTATAAATATACTGGAACATTGTTACAGGTAGTCCTAATCTGATTTTATGACTGTTTTACAATGGTTGCTAGGCTATCATGATGGTTAAGCAAACCATGTGGTCAAATCCAGGATATCCAATGGGAGGTTTCTGCTGAGGAAAAAAAAAGCCAAAAAGTTGCAAATTGTGGTTGTGACCGGGGACATAGCAATCAGTAAGCCAGTTGCCAAGTGCCTGAAATGAAATCATTTTGACCATGGAAAGTATTCGTTGTCAACCCTGAAGCTGACCTGGCTTTTGGGGCTTCAGTGCTGCCACAACTGGAGCTGTGGGAAAGGGAGGGGGATGTAGAGACAACTGGGGTGCTGAAGCCAAAATAAAATACTTTCTCTTGGGAACCAAGGACATTCCCACTAGGTATCCAGGAGGAGGAGACTAGAGTCATCTAGCAACTGGACTGTGTCCTGATTGGACCATGTGACTGATTGTTGTGAGAAAGTGAAAGAACTTTTACTTTTAATTAGGTGAAAACCACAGGAACATTTAGAGTTGATTTTCACCAGGTTGTGCCAATATGACATATCTAATAAATCTATTCTTTGATTTATTTGATCTACCTGCCTTGGACTTTTGATTGCTATGGGTGTTACTTGGAACCCTGACATTTGTATGCAGCAGTCGTAACGTACTTGTACTACTTATGAGGATGGATCGTAAACTTTCAGTACATTGCAAATTTGAATGGTAGTTATGTGACCGATTATTAAGTGGGGACTGCCTGTATTAGCTTGTCAGTAGGCAAGAGCTCAGGAGCAAATATCAGATGGGAAAGTGTTGCACTTTGGAGGCAATAATCACAACAATTTATTAAATCTGTATGTACAAGTATCTCAACACAAGACAGACCCACCCCAAATTGCTTTTGGGTGTGTTAGCATCCTTGCATTCTCCAATCACAAACGTGCATCGCATAGTAAAAAACATAACCTCAGTTTTATTAAACAATATTTTTATTAAAATATTGTTATACCAAGTGGAATGCTACAGCAATCTCGGTATAGGGCGGCATAAGAAACAGTCAGGTTTACATTTAAATACTTAAGATAACTTAAAATGCACCAAAAACACAACAAAAAAAACCCCTCACTGTCTGGCAGGAAAAAAAAGTTCACAGCACAAAAATATTTTAAAAGGAATACCAAATATTAATATGAAATATATTAAGCTGTGCTTCTCTCTCATAACTTTTTGTTTGCTGTTTTTCACTTTGTAAACAACACACAATAGCCACACAACATTTTTTACACATTTATGGAGGGATTTTTTTTCTTTTTTTTCAATGCAGTTGTCCAGCAAACGCATATGTTTAACTAGGAAGCAGAGGTGGGGATGAAAGTGTGTGATGGTGAAATCAAACAAAAGATTTGGAGTAAGTAATGCACTCATCTCAGAGTTGGCTACTGTCAGAAGCCAGCTGTCAGTAGGCAGGAGAGAGCAAAGAAAGCTGAAAGCAGATTCTGGAGTGGTTCCAAGAAAAGGATGTGCCTTTAACAGGTATTTTCTCCAGATTCTTTTGAAAAACACAAATTTAGGACACAATGTTGTTGTGCACCCCCATGTTCAAACACACATCATTCCCACAAATGCCCTTTAATTAATTATAAAATTACCACTGTCAGCCACTTCAAAACAACACCAATTTAACCCAAACTTCTGCACTCATACTTTGCCTTCTCTCAATGCAGTTTTCATCCACTTTTTTACAAATAGAATAACATGCATTCTTATTAATAAGAGATCCGGTTGTAATCTTGCTTTAGACCCAGATGGAATTCTCCATCAAAGCCCTTCATCCCCCATACAGCTGTGCTGATCTACACCACACAGAGATATATCCATCTTAGATGAGGATAATTTGGCCATGGCAAGATAGAAACAGAAACAACTGGTTCCTGGCTGCCGCTCAAACAAAGAGTAGGGAAATTCCAGTCTAACGCATCATGGGGAATAGCTTCAAAGGAAAGGGAATCTGAAGGACTATGAAGGAGGATATTTAACTCTCGACAAACAGGATATGAAATGGAAGAAAAGGGGGGGGGGAAGCAAACATTGAAGAAATCTGACAACAAAACAAAGGGGGAAAATAGTTCTGTGATATGAAGCAGATCCACTGCAAATATTAGAACTGAACAGAAAGAGCCCCAAAAGAGGGACTGTGGCTTATAGAAGATATTTACAAAATAGCGGCATCATTTTTGTGATCACCCTTCCCCTCAAGATCTAGGATAGGTCATGTGCTATTTTCCAGATGATCACTTGGACTTGCCAATATTTGCAGAAGTTCTTCTGCTTCTGAACTGAACAGTGGACAGAGTTGGGTAGGAGAAGATTATGGCAAATTGATTCTAACCACACCAGCACTCTTGTTTATGATAGTTTACACTTCAGGTCCAGGCATCTGCCAAGAAGCCTTGTGTATTATGTATATCACTTCTTCCAGTGCCAAACTTCAACATGCCACTACCTCTAGGACCTTACCCAGGCAGCATAAAAATCCCACTTGATTTCCCAGTTTGTATTCCCATCTCTTGGGAAAAACCAGCAGCAGAGGAAAAAGTGGAACAGCTGCCTTGATGTAAGCATTAACCTCAACTCCTAGTGCCCCAGTTGTTGTTCAGCATACTGCAGAATGGTTTTCCTAGGAGGCACTATCCAAACTCGGGTATCTCCCACTGTTGGAGATACTCATCCTCAAATCAACTATCTGGTTGCTGATCTCTTCCAGCTCTTCTTGTAAGAGTGCTGCTTTCCACAGAGCATCCTAATTGGTGAAGGGCTCCTCAGGCTTCATGCGCTTGGTCCACTACTGTCTCCTGAGAAGGCAGAAATCCACTAAGGCAGAAAAGAGCACCTAGGTCTGGTCCATAGAGGAGCTCCTGCTCCTCAGATGAGAATCTCCACCATGTCTGACAGGTCAAGAATTTTAGCAGCTGGCAACATCTCTGCAAAGAAAAACAGGCTATGTTACTACAGACATTTGGAGGAAATACAAAGCTGCAAGCTACATTTGGTGCCAGAGAAACCACTTGTAACCCTTGTGTTTGTCATAGCAAAACTTTTCATTGTGATGCCACAAGCTAAACTTATATCAGTCTTACAAAATCTATTGTAGCCGTAACAATCCCAACGACTGAAGTTACTGTATAAACTGCATTAAACTATGTTGCTTAACCATGAATACCAGATTCATGTATCCTAAGCCACAATTCATGACCTGCAAATCAATGTTGGAGTTCAGACATTATACTAATCAAAACCTGAATTGGTTGAAAGATGGGTGGCTAGATAAATGTTTTTAATAAAAAAATATAAAAGCAAAAATATTAGTGTTCTGCCTAACGTAGTGCATAAAGCAAACATATGGGAGAGACATCAAAACCTGTAGCCCTTGATCACTGATAAAATATACAGAACATTAACCAGTTCCCAAGACTTTGTTATTTATTAGGGGCATAGATTGGAGAAGGCTGATCAAATCTAGTTCTTTGTATAAATTCTGAACATAACTCTATGCATACAGGAAACTCCTCTTAGGATCATGGCTTTGGTTTAAGCTACGTTTCAGGCCCTGGTAATCACTATCAGCAATTACTTTGATTGTACCACTTGCCTTCAGCTAACCTGGAGTTCTCTCATTTTGTCTCTCCATTTTGAAATTAATCACACCATTGAAATAAGGTGACAAAATTGTGAATTCATGGCAATGTTACTTGATTTTTTTTTTTAACAAAAACAAATTTCAAAATGAGTGTTTAAAACCTGCAAAGCTCAATATACCCTTTTTGTACCATAGTTCTTATTCTCCTAATAAATCCAAAACTAGTGAAGATTTTCAGCCTTTTTCCTAGATGCCTTCACATGACCCATCAGGCCTTTTGTAGGCCATGGAGGCTACACTGTGTTTCAGAAAAGAAAAAGCCAGCTCCACCTGAATAGTATTACTTCCCACCTGTTTTAAACAGTGGGTAAATAGAGACTTTTGGCACTTACTGTTTATTTATTTATTTTATTATATTTGTATGTCACCCAAGGACTCTGGGCGGCTTACAACAGTATAATATAAAAAAATATAAAAACAATACAAATCTTAAAATGCATTCTTGTAAAATAAAATAGGCAACGCACTCCATTCAATCTAGACCTCACAAGATCTTGTACTGAGTGAGGTCATTACTGTTGAAGAAAATATGACAGTGAATATAGAGAATTTAAGCATCCATACGGATTATTATTTAATGTCTGTCTCTTGCCCTTTCTGCATCAGCCCCACCTATTCCTTCAGGATAAGCCTACCCTGCATTGCATGAAACTCATGATTAGTCACTATGGGAAGAATCTTAGTCCTGGTATTTGGCCTGCTATAGCAGCACTGTGTTCACCTCTTAGTTATGCGAACCCTGACAGGCATCTTTGGCAGAGAAGGCAGGTCACTGGGTATACTATGAATATAGCTACTAGGAAGTCTAAGAGAGAAGGTCAGGCTCTGTGGGTTCACTCATCAACTGGTCCTTACCTAGGGAACTTGCTGCACCACTGGTTTTTTCAATGTGCAACTTGGGCTCGTCACATGGAGTGTTCGTGGGAAGACCTTCAGTCTGTGTACTTCCATCTTTGCTGCCATGTTTGGTGTGGAAGGGGATATAACTTGATGGAACAGTTGCTTCTGCTGAGGCCTTGAGTGCTGAAGAACCAAAAAAATAGTAATTTAGATCAGTATAATCAAATTATTATTGTTAAGGGTTCACATATTGCTAACCATGGTTTGCCTATTTTCTGAACAGAATAACTGATAATCTTGTCATAAACCATGCAAGCTACATCCATACAAACCATTAAGGTTACGTATAATGTATGAACCCAGTCATCAAGTAATCAGTAATATTTATGGATAGCTTTTAATTACCAAAAGAAAATTGCATTCTTTTATATTTTCTACTATTTATTCCTAACACGAACATCTATAAGGAAATAATTAAAAAGATGTCCTGCTAATATCATACATATTTATTCAGCCTCTCACTGTAGGCTACATGGATGGAAATTCCACAGTAGGGCTTCTTAATTACCAAGAGAAGGCAAAGAATTGTAGATAACTAATTCATGCTTCTAATTAGTAGCCAATGATCTCAGAGAATTAACTTGCATTCCTGATCTTCCACATCACAATCTGGAAGGCTAGGAATGTGACATTTGCAAGGAACCTTCCTAAAACTAGTTTGTCTTCACTATAGTTTTATACTGGATCTGAAAATCATAGTTTGCACTAACTCTGTTGGTCTGACAGCATGTTACATTTTTTTTATCTCATACAGCTTCATTTCCCTGATCTTGTCAACCATAGATTTGGAAAATCTGACGTGAGTCATAATCGCTTGGTAAAAGCATAAGGATATGGGAATGGGAAAAAAATATGCGAATACTGTAAATATAAAACCACCACATTGCCTAAAAGGCCTAAATGTAATCAAAGGACAAGAAGCATTGAACATGCAATCTAAGTACATATAACTATAGAATTCTACCTTTGTTATCTGGATTGCTCTGGTAATCACTTTCACTGACAGAGTTTCCTGGCCAACATTGCATGCCAGAAGCTGCAAACACTGATGGCACTGATTTTGCAGGTCGTAGGGAGCCTTGATGAGCCTTGTTGGGGTCCTTCCGAGAGCGCTGTTGCAGGACCTTGATGACAGCATCCTTTTCAAGGATTTGAGCATGAAGTTCTTTTAACCTGGGAAGAAAATGAACAATAAGGAAGGAAACCACCAGCACACATTACAATTTGCAGGAAGCATCCATCAGAATGTTAGATGTTCTAGCAGTTGAACAAAGCCTTCCTTCTAAGCATCCCATAACATGTACCCTCTTGTTACATTTTGCAGAAAAGAAGCTGGTGTTAATCTGTTCTCTTTGGCATGCTTTGAATGTTGTCTGGTAAGGAAGCCATTTTTTTTAAAAACAGTGCAGGTTTAAAAAGGACAATCGTCTTTCGTTCTGCTGGGGCTAAGCCAATAGAGAAGTAACCCTATCAGAATTTCCTCTAACAAGACAAACCTGTTTTCCATCTCCTGATGCTTGTGGTTTGCAAGCAAAAGGTCTTCGTCAAAGCTGCTGTTGGGAGAATGGCGTGGGGAGTGGTTGATAATGGTGGTGTCCCGCTGTGCAGCAGCTGTGGCAGCAGCATCCATAGCAAACTGTCGCATGGTACACTCCTCCAGGTACTTTTGCTCCCACTTGGTCATATCAGCCTCCAGGGCCAGGATTTTCTCTTCCCTTTCTCTCAGCTGTTCAGACAGTATGTGGGCATTCAACTCAGGGGTTCCTCCACCTGGGGCTCCCATCTGCCTCTGGAGTAGCAAAGCAAAAGAGTGAGAGAGAGACTCATTTAATATTGCGTTTGGTGCTTCTGCAAAAGCAGTTCATTCCAGCATTTAACAGGCCCAGAGCAAGATGAGGCACATGTTTCTGGTATCTTCCTTGTACTCCACTATAGCCTACCAGTAAAAATCAGTCTTAAAGAATTTGGAAGTCTGGATTCAGCTATTTCTTTGGCCTACAAGAATCAAATTATTTCTGCCTAATTCAAAGCTTTTCTTTATAGAAGTAAAATTAACTAAAATCAACCTCAAATCTGCTAGATTCTAAATAACTTTCTGCTCCACCTTGGCATAGGGATACAGAGCTAGAATGGAAGTAATTTGGGAATTCCAGATTAAAAGAAATATGCAAGAGTTAAGCATATTCTTTGCTCCAGGGAGTTTTTGTCCAGGAGATTAAACATATATATTCTATATTTCGCATCACAGTTTGAAGGGACTCAACCTTTTCCTCATTGACTGACATTTGGACCATCTGAATCTAGTTTAGATTTGTTCCACAAACATTCTTCTATTATTGGGCTTGAGGCAACACTAACTGGAGTGTTCTAGAGATACATTCTTCCTAAGTTAATGGACAGTAAAATTGTTCGGTCTTTAGTAAGGAAATGAAATAGGACAAAAAAACCATCAGTTTGTGGCTTATCCAACTTTCAAAATTGCTTCCAAAAGTAGTAAGCAGAATATTCTTTATCCTGTTTTGCCATTATTTCTTGGTCCTTCTCTTACCTGCTGAGCCCGCAGAATCTTCAGTTCCTGCTCCAAGCGGGTCCGGAGACGCAGTTCCAGTTGCTCACGCTTTTCACACGCAGCCTGGAGCTGGCCCAGGGCCTGTTGCAACCGTTCTACTTTCTCCACATATGCTCGCTTCTTCTGCAGCTCATCTTCCATTTTAGCAGTGCGGGCCTGAGCACTGTTCAGAGCCTGCTCCAACAGTTCAGCCCGCCGACGTTGGTCTTCATTAGTGCCATGTAGACGTGCAATTTCCCGCTGTAACTTTTCCCTTTCTTGCTGATATTCATAGTCTGAAGACAAAACAAAGAGGAGGTTTGGCGTAAACCACAGCTATGTACTCTTTGTAGTCAACGGAAAACCACATTTCTAACAGAGTAACTTTAAAGATAATTTTTAACTGTAACACACTAAGTCCAAATCCTAAGTTTTTAGAAGAGAAATGGGTATCGCCTTCATTTTCAATAATCAGTTGACTATTGAAATAATTCCACGAAAGGGTTATGTTAGGGCTCACACCCAGGAAACTGCCAGACATAAGAGGAAAAAACACACGCTATTGTGCCATAGTACTTTGATCTTGCACAACGTTCCTATTATTTCTTAGCTCATGCTTCAATGCCACTGTTTCCATGATGTGATCATAGCTGGGGCCCAACAAGGTAAGATGAAGAACTTATGGGAAGTTGTAAACCATGGTGCTGTAGAAGAGGTACAAGAAATCTGTACCATTCCAGATGATATTGGATTACAATTGCATCATCTTAAATCATTGGTCATGCTGGCTAACAATAACAGGTATCGGAATATGGCAATACATGAAAGCCACAGATTCTCTGCCATTATTGAGATTCAATTTATGCCCTATATATCTAGTAAGCTATGTCATTTCCTTCCTCTTTCCCTACCCTACACCAAAGGTTAGGGAAGCATGACTATCTCTAGCAGTATCATTCATGATTCTGCAGAGGGCACCAAACTGCTTTCCCCCCATATGCAGAAAGCCTCTGGCATTATTTGTAAATTTTCCTTATTTTCAAGAGACCAAAATGTGGTGGCCAAACTGCCACAATAATTACATGTGGAAGCTAAAATGATTAGGACACGATCCATACTCTACCACTCTTTCATGATTTGCTGAAACTTGAGGTATAACCATTCTAATGAAGCAGACAGAAGAGTCATAACCCTTTAAATAATAAAGTTGAGATTCTAATTCTCACCAACAGGGGTGGCTGCCTAAGTGAAAATCGGGGGTTTTCTGAGTAAATATGCAAAGGATTACTGTTTCCCACTGCTGTATTTACAAAGTCAGGATGAGAGGTACTTTTTGCAAGGAAGAAGAACTAATTTTCTGGAAGGAGAGAGGTGGTTTCTTCAACTGGATGGGCAAAAGTTGAGTGTAAGTACATTCCCTGCCAACTTCCACCCCCATCGCCAGGCCAATTCTCATCCTTTGACAACAATCCCTCTTTTCAAAAACCCAAAACAGCAGCAAGAAACATCTTGGACCTAGGACTTTAAGGAGAGGGAGTATAGCTTGTGTGCTGGAACAGCCAGAACAGCCATTGGAATGCAAAGAATCCAGGTCACACTGATGGTTGCTGTGATTAATGGCTCTAGTTTAAGTGCCAAGAATAACTCAGCCTCCTCAGGGGAATGGCAAAAAGCTTCCAAAGGAGGATCCGCCTCCTCTTCAATCTTAAAGGGACCACAGACTTATCTTCTTTCCAGCTTGTTTGAGGCAAAGGTACAAGGAATAGGACACTGGTCCTATTGAATACTGGTATACAAATGAAAAACCAGAGATATGCAGTGGTATACTGTCATAAGGGCACCTGTGGAGTAGGAATACAGTTGAAATAGCAAAAGGTTTTCAAGAGGCTTACTTTGAGCAACAAGTTTTGCCATAGTCCCTTGGTTTCCTTCTTGGTTTTCCTGTGCTCGGTTGGCCAATTGTTTGTTTGCTGACTCTAATCGCTCTGTAACAAATTGAAAGAAAAAAAAATCAAGATTAGAACATATTTCAATGTTCAAATATTCATGGATTTCTAGAAAGGCACAGACAGTTATTTGTCACTTGCCAAAGGTGCTATTGTGTTTAACACTGTTGGAGGACAGAGCTGCTAATAATGGCACACATATTGCTTTAGAAATAAATGCTTTATTTCTTAGAAGTTTAAAAAAGAACAATGTTTCTCTGGATTTCAAGGCTTATTGGAGGCTTGGAATCCAGAGATTCTAAGATTCTGTCACATTCTGTTTTCTTATTCTTTTCCCCTAATAATAAGATTTACAGTCTGGAAAATAACTGGATAACTTTTTGGAACCTTCCAAGTGAAATGATTCAGTTCAAAAGTGGTTTTGAAAAACTGTCAACAAGCCATGAAGGTGCACTGCCCCCTCAGCTCTTGGTCACAACCTGCCTTTTTATTCTGATTACCATTAACCATTGTGCCAGTGGGCAGTGATGGTCAACTCTTTGCCTCTAATTCATAATCAAAATCTTGCCACTAAAGAGGAAGAGAAGCCGCCTGCAGCAGCAGAGGCCCAAATCTGAGTCTCATTGGCTATTCAGACAACGGCTGTAGCAGTATGAAGCTGAATTGCGTTAAATGGTATAGAGTGGTTGTAAAGAATCTGAGATCAGAAATTTCAAACATAACAAACATCTTTCTGACTCACAACGTCACCCAAATTTAGAATTTGACCTTTCCAAATTGCCTTACCTTTGAGATCCCGATTAAAGTCCTGCAACCTCCTCATTTCCCCATCCTTTTTGTTTCTCATGGTCTTCTCCAAAGTTTCTCGCTTTAATGATGCTTTCATTAGATTTTCATAATCTTCTGAAATTTGTTGAATTTCACTTTCCAACTAAGTATCAAAAACCAGAACATTTGGGTTAAAATGTATCTGCATAATAAAATCTATAAATTACAGGTAGTCCTCGATTTACAACAGTTCATTTAGTGAACGTTCAAAGTTACAATGTCACTGAAAAAAAGTGAATTACAATTTCTCACTTATGACCGTTGCAGCATCCCCAAGATCATGTGATCAAAATTCTGATGCTTGGCAACTGACTCACGCTTACGACGGTTAAGTGTCCTGGGGTCATGTGATCCCCTTTTGCAACCTTCTGATAAGTAAAGTCAATGGGAAAGCCAGGTTATCTTAACAACTGGGTTACTAACTTAACAAGTGCAGTGATTCACTTAACAACTGTGTCAAGAAAGGTCATAAAATGGGGCAAAATTCAGTTAAAAATTGTTGCACTTAGCAATGGAAATTTTGGACTCAATTGTGGTCATAACTCGAGGACTACCTGTATAGTAATGAGTATTTCTCCAAGAACTGAACTTCAAAATTGCACTGGAATACAACTTAACAAACATTTCTTAATGTTCAAAAGTCACAATCTAAATATGAAATTGAACGTAGTAATCTTCAGTTCAAGAACCAAATATGTATGAGTTAGAAATCAGTCTCTCACAAGATATAACTGAACTGGAAACTAATAGTGAGAAGTTTCTCGATATTATCTCTCTCTCAAGCCATTGTGTTCATATTTAAGTTCTGAACAATTTATTTGGGGGTAAGTCATCATTTCCAACATTTAACTATTACTAGACCAAAATGCAGGCTGTGTGCCAATGCTAAAATGTTACTATGATGTTTATTAAAAATAGCATTTTATATATGTATTGTTTTTATTACATGTAGTGTGTATATACACAATATATTGTACAATAAACATGAGGTTATGAGGAAATGTATAAAACTGTCACAAAAAACTTAGTGAGAAAACACATTAGTATTTAAAGTAATTTAAAAGATTTAAGGCAGATTAAAACAATCATACAAAGGTGAATTCAGCATCACTGCCACCTCCTTCAAGATAATAATTTAATAAAAGCCAATATGTTATTCTAGTTTGTCAAAGTCCAATGTATCATTGCTTTTTTCCCCATTTTACACCATTTGCTACCTATCCAATATATTCCTGGGTCTGTTTTGAGTTGGGTTTGACACTTGTTTGATAACCAGCAACAACATTCATTACAAAAACTAAAAACAAGCAATGGTAGTTGCATCTTTCCCCTTATACAAGGAAGTTGATAATATGAACCGGCCCAAATGATACTAAAGTTGTGAAGCAGTAAACAGAATTAGTAAAATCATGACATCAGATGTTTACAATTTGTGACCTAAATCATACTACACTGTTCTATTAGAATACTTTAGGCCACGCTGTGGATTTTTTCCTCTCTTCTTTTTTTCTTTCACACTTCTCCCCTATTCTTCCTTAGTTCCAACTGATATGCAGTTTCATGTTCCATTGTTACCACTATACTTTGCAGGCCTGGCATATTCCCTCTGCAGCCCTGGCACGTGGCAGACCATCCCCAAATAACTCCATGGCTTCAAGAAGAGTATTCTCGCCCTTGGCTGATGCTGGGCTGCCACAGTCTCTCCTTGTGTGTTTCTGCACAAAAGCTTCTGTGTCTTGCCTACCAAGGGAGCCCAGGAGGCAGAGCCAGATAACAGGAGAGCACAACTGTTAGCAGAGGAGGTGAACAGACTCTTTTCTCTCTCTCCACTCAACAACTGCTTCAGCTTAAGATCAGTTGGGTCCTGTTAGCTTGTGCTCCACAGCTGTTTAAAGGGGAGAGAGAGTAATTGAAAAGTATTAAAGGAGGAGATGGTTTTCAGGACAGCTGTTTCTGGGACAACCAAAGGCAAAAGGAGAGCATTTGAGGAAATGTTGCTGAAAGCAAAGTTCTGTGAAGGACTGTGATGAGTCCTCTGCTCTTCCAGTGAACAGCATGATTGTTCCAAACACAATAGCTCGATTCACAGGTAATTCTAAGTCCAAACCAATCACAGAGTAATAGAACAGGGCAGAGGTAAGCAATGTTTCTCTAGGCCTCCCAAAGGGGTCTTACATGATAGTTGTACGTGAGAAAGTACAACGAAGAACAATCTCACAAGAGACTGCATGAAAGTTTGAGGCTAGAATTTAGAAGATCTCAGCACTATATAAGGAAACAGTGGTGCTTGGAGGGGGGTTAGTGGCTGTCTTGTCAATCCATAATTTTGTACTGTCAATTCAGGCTTATCCGAGTTACCATACCAGAACTTCGCTTTGCTTAGCAGAATGAGTGAACCTAGTTATTGAGGTTTGTGAAGCATGATTTATGGCTAAGTGTTACATGTGAATAAAGTTAGTGGCTTCTTCAATAAGCTACGGAAACTGTAGCTTAGTGTAACTTGTGAATTCCTACTTCAAAATGGATTTGATATGATTAAAAAAAACTGGCAGATAATTATTAAAGTTATCATATTTGATGATTTCAAGTAGTAGAAAAAGCTGCATTTTTTCTTTTTATTTATGGCTCTCCCTACTGGAATGGATAATTCTACCATTCATAACTTGGGTACTTGTTTGGGACACATGAATGAACTTTCACCACTGACCTTGCATGCCTTCATTGAAGTAATACTGGGGTTAGAAAGATCAATTATTGGTCCTGATAAAATGCTGTTCTCTATATGCCATTTCTGGTTTCTAAACTCCAAAAGGCCTACTTTGTGTACTTATGTGGAACGTACAACAATTATAACTGTTGCATAATACAAACTTATAATGATCAATTCTATCTAAATGGTGTGGAAAAGTAACACCAATTAAAATTTAAAAATGGAAGCTGACATAATATAAAGCAGCATTCTGCAACAAAGGCCTCATAAAGATTCTTGGAAGGTAAAAATGATGGATGGCTATTTCCAAACCCAGTACTCTGTAATTATGCCAATCTGCTCAGAATATAAAAAATCCAAAATTAAATGGTCATGGTAATGAACATGCTGTGCATCATATAACAATTATTGTGAAATATTCTGCAATATGCTCTCAAAATTCCAAGCATGCCTATTAACCTGAAAAGACCTGCTTTGGCCCATCAACCAAGTTTCCCTACAGTTGGATAACATAAAACCAGATTCTCCACTCTTGCTGCCAAGGTCGATGAGAGATAGTCAACAAATATCCTTTTCTTACACTGAACAAGGATTTAAATTTTAGAAAGTTTAATTATGACCTTGTCCTTGATTGCAGAGGTTTAATCTTCCATGACAAAATGTGTATTGGTTGCATATATTTTTATTAGATTGGTTGGCTAAAGTATAGCTATGCTTGGTCTTTACCTTTTGAATCCGGTTGGCCTTTTCATTGTAACTCTCCAATTCCCTCCGCAACAACTCATTTTCTCTTTGAAACATCGCATTCTCTCTTAATAACTTCTTATTCTCCATCAACACAGCTTCTATTTGGGACAAGTGGTTACTAGTAGAAGCAGCCTGAGTTGCCATCAAAGCTGCCACCCCAGCTGAAGTAAGTGATCCCAGATGGTTATGGCATAGAGCAGCCTGTTGTGGCATGAAAGCTTGGGACATCGGAGATTGCATCATCCTAAAAAATTAAAAGATGAAGAAATTAATGGTAAATACTTTCTAGAAGGAAGGCCCCTGCCCTGTATGTAGCAAAGCTCAAGTTATCTGGGTCAGCCATTTGAACAACCTAAATACCCTGGGCTTTAAAAATTATACACTTCTAATGTTTATTAGCTGAACTCTGTTTCGCTAACTAAACTAGGAAAGTTTTAGAACATAGAAGATTGGGTTAAGATTTTCACACCTGCTGCAAAAGTTCAGACAACCACTACATGGTAATTAGGGTATTTCTTTGCTATCTTCTGGTGTCATCCATATTCTTCCAGTCCAGATATGGTAGCCTAGAGTGGGTAAACCATTGAAGACTGCTATAACTTCCCGTTATCCACTAATTAGATTGGAAGTGCTGCATTTTTTATTACTATTTGCATAAAGGCTCCCGATTTTGAGAAAAACACAAACCTGGTTTCATAAAGCATGGATTCCATGGTACAACTGATGCTATCCAGTTTATTATTTGCACTATGATCTTTAATTCAGTGTCTGAGTTCAACACTGCTATGCCATGCTTTTATTTACTCCAATTTTTTTTAAAAAACCCACCTCTGATTAGTCACATATTATGCTAAGCTACAAACCCACATTTACAAGCCACAATGAGGTTTTTACATTGCATTAAACCAAAACCCATACCGAGTATATGTCTTGGTGTGTTCTGTGAACTCTTTCCCCACTCAGTTTTCTATTAATTTCTACAACTCTATAGTAAACTTTCATAAATATTTAATCAAAATTAATGGCTACCATGATCCCACCTGACTAACTCCAAGGTCCATTTAATTCTGGAATGTTCAAATGCCTAAACAAAAACCAGTTAGTTTTAGAGTTTTCTCTCCTCCTGCTCTTATGATTAAACTGCTATGCAGGTAAGCAGCAGAATGAAATCCGTAGAATTCCAACACGGATGCCCTTCTTGTGCACAAAGCGGAAAGTACTTCCTGAGAAGACATACCCTCATCTGACCAAGGCTCCTTTGATGCAGAGTTATTCAGACATTCTTGCAAAGTGATCCTAGAGCAAGCAAGAATATATACACCTTCCTTTTAGCACACAGCTGTCCCCCACCTCCTTTTGTTCCCCAGGAAAAAGCCAATTTCCTGCCTCCAGCATTATCTCTTCCTGCCAGTATACACTAAAGGTTGTCTCCAGCCAGAAACTATGGTTCAATTCCCCTTTCATTCTTGGTAAGTCACAATGGTGACAGGCAATTGTGAAAGTACTTGTAAATGCCATTCAAAACCAGCTGTAAAACTATGATATTCTAAGCAAAAAGAAATGTTCTTTATGGGCCAAAAGCAGCAATGTCCAAGATTGTCTCTTAGCATTCTCAGCCATTGGTTGCTGGCACAATTCATAAAACTTAGGAAGAGAATTGCATGCCAAAGAGATAGGATGTTCAGATAAGCTTGCATTCCTAAGTACAAAGTTACACAAGAGGTACAACTCTGATTCTTCCTCTACCATTTTTGTAAGAGTAGCTGTATGATGAAATGGAATCCTGAACTATCCTCTCCCAAAACAGAATCAAATGGCCTTTGTACCTCTTTACAAAGCTTGGAAGAATGTCTGCTGTAACTCCTTTACATTTTTCCATACTATCTGAACTATTTGCTTCTTTATCTTTGGACAACAGTGACAATTCTTTCTCACATTGGTCATGGAAGTTGTGTGCCCAATCTGCCCTAAAATTTAACAAAATCTCTTTACAAAGCCAAATGAAACAAACACAAATCAAAGGCAAATCTTCTTCCACAAGGTAAAGCTGGGGGAAAGAGAAAGAGCTAAAATTGAAACAGGACACAAAGAGTTTAACTCCATACATCTCCACTTAGGACAATAACCGTCCACATCCAATTTATCTTCTTAGGGAAAAAAAGGAAGGTGTTTTCTGACAAGATGGAAAGGACTAGATTTAAGCACTGGAAGAATTCAAATGAACACTAACCAGAAGATAATCCTTTGAAAGTATCCTGTGAAATACCAACTTTCAACACAAGCAAAGTAATATAAAACCAACACAAACAGTTACCTGATTTCAGGATGTTGAAATCCTGGACCTTCTCTGTAGTGCTGCCTGGGGTCAGAAAGGTAACTTTCTGATGCCTCCTGTGAAGGGATTATATAAGGATATTCTGGAGGAGGACCACGGGACTCTGATGTCTCAGAGGACTTTCCTCTAGAGAGACAGAGTTGGTGGTGCCTAGAAAGTTGAGGGTAGCTGTGAGAGGAACTCATGTGGTTCTGTGCTTGAATGCCATTCCTTTCCAGGGACACCTGTAGGAGCTGCTCACTGAGTGACCGTACATGACCATGTTTCAGCTCTTTCAGTGACTCGTCCTGCGGTATGCTGTTAATGTCAGAAGCATAGGTCCTGCGCTGTCCTCCTTCTATAGGTGCTCCAGACAAGGTGGCCCTAACAGGTTGTCCTGGTTGTGTGGCATAATACTGAGACTGAGCTTTGGCCTCCTCATAAGTGGGAAGCTCTTCTCCTTTACGCTGAGGCTGATAGAACCGGTACAAGTTGTTCTCCAGGTAGAGGTGGTCAGCATGGTGCTCCTGGCCCTGGGGTTCTTGTCGTGTTGATTGCTGAACCATTTGGCTCTCGTCCTGTGTGAGACTCTCAAGGGAGGACTGGGGGCTCCCGCTGCTTCCTCCTCCTCGTAAGGCCTGCTGCTGTATGGCTAGGAGTGTACGGTTCTCGGTGAGATTGCCATACCTCAGCTGCTCCTGGATCAGGCGATGAAGGACAGTTCCAGAGGAATCCTCAGCTGTCCTCATTCTCAGCTAACGGGTTCTTCCCTAGTGCTTTCTGAATGCACCAAAACAGCAAATAAACAAAATTTGTTTCTGGAATCTAACAGCTACTGTCCATCCAAGTGACCCTGAAAAAAGGGAGGGGAAAAAAGTCATGAGGTTGCACAATGTAATAAACTATATTGAACTAAGCCGCTACATTCCAATTCTGTATCCTTTTGAATCGTCTTTTGCAATGTGGTGCCTTCCAGACATCCTTGACCATAATTCCCCGTCACTCCCAGCCAATATGGCCAACACTCTACATAGCTGATTGGATTTGTAGCCCAACGAAAGTGGAAGGGCCAGACTGGAGGAAGCATCCTGTAGAATAATTGCTTTCGAGATGGAGCCTCAATTTAGAAGTTTCCCCAAAGGCTTTCTATCTTACGGCCACAAGAATATAATGAGAAAGCATATCTATTAACAGGTCTTTATTTCTTAGGTTTTGTTCAATTCATTCATTTAGATTTGCTGTAAGCCAGTCCAAAGGCTTAGATTGAAAATAAAGTGCACATTTAAGTGGAGTCTACTTCCAGGGATTCTCAGAAATTCTCTACACAAGGAATGCTTTCTGTGCTTTTGATTCAGAAGCACATCTTTCTCATTTTGTGGAAGTGTGAAACAAAAATTAATCGGATTTCATAGTGCATGTGAAAATGCTTCTTTAACATGTTGTTTTTCCATGCAACATTTTTGCAACAATGATATGAAACAGGTTCTGGGTGATTAGGCCAATAAACACCATCAGGAACTGAAGCCCCACTTCCTCAACCTTCACCATACCCAATATTTTGCCCAATAAATCAGTTGCACTAAATCGGAAACAATGCTTAACTATAAAAAATGGAGCTTGCTGATATTCTCTGCAACTGTATTATGATAGCCTTACTTTAAGTACCAAGTATTGTCTTGGAGGGAATCTGGATAGCCCTATTAAAACAAGATGCAACTCAAGTAGAAAACGTCTTGGTGCTAGCCGCTAGTTAGCTTTGGAAAAACATTCCTCAGTTCACAAGGGCTACTTAATCTCATTCCAGTAAGGAGCTAATATCCTGTTCTTTCCATATGCTTTTATTCTAATCCAAGATGAAAAGCAAAACAAAAATTGTGTCAGATCTGATTAAATGTTCATATCCTTTAAATAAAAGATGTCAAAAATAAGACAATATTGATGTTGCACAGCAGCCAAAGTTGATTTCTACAAGAGATCCACAGCTGAAAATTAATCTTAATCTCTGATTTGGAGCCCTGCTTTTGGGTGGAATTAGAGAAAGGAACTCTGCACTTGCCCAAAGGCACTGTCTTTAGCCAGATTTTGTACTCTATACTCTGCAATGCTGGTGCTAAAGAATTAGGGAACATACAGAAGGCAAAATAGGTAACCATAATTAAACTATTTGGAAATAATGTGCTATTCTGAGGAACCAAACAGGAATATAAGAATTGGAGTGAGGCTATGTGGAACTCTTCATTTTATAAAACTATGATGCTACGGAACTATCATCTTGTTTAAAAAATCATTTTTGAGAGAAATAGACTGTCTGATCAGCACTACTGCATTTCTTTTGCTGATTTATTAATCATTACTCTTCAGAAAAGAGGTTCAATGTAGGCTGTCCTGAAACAACAAAAAGTATTTCTGCAAAGTTTCCCGGAAAAAAAAACCAACCTTGACACCAGTTCTCTTAAAGCAACACATTCCTGAGAAATATTCGCAGCAAGCCAGGGAGAAAAATTAAATGCTCCGCGAATCTTCATAAGGTACGCACCAACAGCGCAAAGAAAGGAAAGTTCCGACTCATCACCCTGCAAATAGGCTGGTCCAAGAAACAGACGCGCTAACTTCGGTCTTGGGTTGCAAATCCTAAGTATGCTTTCCTCAACACTTCGCTGCTCCCTCCTCTCAAAAGCTTCACACTAACCCACAACTGAATGCTCTGCCAATTTCCCTAGAAATGGCTAAAAGCAGAGACTGGAGGAAATGGCGAAGCTTTGGCTTCTACCTCTCCTCCCTCCCAGCCCAAACGCAACGGAGAGAGAGCGCTCGCTCGCTCGCAGCGCACTCAGCAGATTGCCATCTGCGCCGTCTTTCGAGTTTCCCTGCCCGTTCTTTGTTTTCCAAATAGTTCTGCGCTGACATCATAGGGGTTTGGATTGCAATTAACATTCCTGCTAAGTGAGAACGAGAAGCATCGGGCAGCGGCAGGCAAGACAAAGCCAAGGCTACCGCTCGCGGGGTATAACTCTCCCAGCACCTGCGTTGCCAGCAAACCGCTTCCCCCCCACCAACCCACTCACCCCCCGTCGAACAGAACAGCGGCTTATACTGCTACGCTCCACCACTAACAAAAGATTTCGAAACGTTTGCGGGCAAGTATTGCCATTTTTGCAAGCCACTGGGACAAACTGCGCGCAGGGAACGGAGGGCCGTTTAGTAGAAGTTGCACGGAAAACGAACGGGGAAAGGGGGTTACACCGAGAAAGATGCCCAAGGGAGGTTTTTTTTTTTTTAGGCCGAGAAATAAAGTGGGGGGGGGAGGGATAACCAGCGCTTTGGTTCGCGTTCTGCTCCGGCCACTAATACCAGAAGGAGCAAAACGGCCATAATTCCTACAAGGGGTGTCCGATCTGGAAGGGGCAACGCAGGGAGGAAAGGGGTCCTGCTTGCAGCCGCTCTCACTTCAAGCCGCGAGACATATGTCGCCGGCGTCTCTTTTCCCTCCCGGCCAAACCTCCAGCGGCGTGAAACTTACCCAACCATAGCAGCCGGAGTGGCCCGGTGACTCTGCCGCACGGTTTGGCGGTCTCTTTTCTGGCTGCGGAGCCGCCGAAGAAAAGGTGCGTTCGAGCCCGGCCAGCACCTCCGCTCGTGCTGCTGTCCCGGGCAACTGAGGGAATGTAAGTTGTCTCTGCGTGCGCGCGCGCTTGTGTCTCTCTCTCTCTCTGTGTGTGTGTATATGTGTGTGTGTACGTGCGAGCATGGAAGCCTAGCTTCCTTGCCCAGAAGCGCCTGCCTGTGTCCGCCCCTGCTGGAAGGAAGGCGACTGCGCGCATCGCCTGCCTCCTCCAGCTGCAAGTAGAGCCGAGGAGAAAGGGGTTGGGCCGCGCAAGAGGCTGATGCTATGTCAGGAATGCAAGAGTTTTCAGGTTCCCCACTGGGATCAAAGTACGCAGTTCGCTTTTAAAGAGCTTTGCCGTTGCGGCTCTGCAGTTGCGTTCGGAGCCAGAGGCCGGAAGAGGGCGAGCTCCAGCTTCTCCCCAACTCTCACAATATATGTATTCAAAGCTGCTGCTTTGAAGGGCACAGAAAGACTTAATTTGGTTAAAATGAAAAAAAAAAGAGAGGCAAAATAGAATGGACCCTGGACTTAAGGAAGGTTGCATATCATCAGCTTTCCCATAAATAAGAGCTGCTGTATGAGGTTATATAAAAGAAGGACTTAGCTATTTTCCTTCCTACATGTCCTGAAATGAGATGCGTGTGTTTGGAATTTATACTTAATCTTTCTGCAAAACATCAGGTCAGGATTGGGCTGTAGGCAAGTGCTTCCTGAATCTCAGCCACCCTTTCCCCGCATCTAAACTATGGGTGCAGGAACTTTCCAGGAAAAGGCCCAGGCTCATTCAAGAGGATGAGCAGGAAAATTCTCCGGTGAAACAAAGGTGATTTCCTAGGAATTGAAATAAGAGAAGTGATACACAATGTAACTTAAATTTCTTCCTCCACCCAAAGGCTAGTGAAGCCACAATGTAAAAGCACCTACCTCTGACAAGGTAGTTGCACACTCAGTTTGACAATCCTGAATTTCTCTCTGGGTGCTAGTGCAGTTTTAGAGTTGGTATTTGAGAGGTTTAGCTCAGACTGACACATCTATGAATCCAAGTAGCTTGTTGCATTTTGAAGACTGCTTGGCAAGCCATGACTTAATCCCGAATGCATTGGTCATAATCCCAAAGCAGAAGGAAGCCATATTCTTAGTAATGAAGATCTTAGCAAAAAAAATCTTTGGGATCACTGGCAGTTCAGGAATCAAACGGGAATTGCTTGACTATTCAGGACCTTCTGACTCTGAAGACATGCAAAATATTTGGCAACTCCACTGACATGCAGCACAGACATGTGATGCCATTATTAAAATGATTTCTGTATAGTTAAAAGAGAACTCAGGACATGGGAAAAGAAAATATACAGGGTTCCAATCATATAAACTTCGCATAATTTGTTAAGTATAAGTTACTGAGTTGCTAGATAGTTAGCAAGAAGCCTCCATTTCACTGCCCTATAATAAATTAAAACTATTTTTCAGTTAGAGGTTAAAACTGAGAGGTCATATACTCTGAGCTAACAGTCACAACCATGACTCTTCTTTTCTCCCTTTAACATTTTTCACATCTACCATGATTTCTTCTAACATCTTCATGTCTCTCATTTGCAACAGAGGTAGACAGAAAATATCCTGGGATCTACTACTAATAAAGCTTCAGGTGATTTGAAAGAATCAACAAAATTCCCCAATGCCCAATTGATTAAGAATAGCTAGCTTGAATATCTGTTATGATGGAACTTTGTAACTGCAGGTGGCATCTCACTTTTATGAGCCATTAAGGGGCTCTGAATCACCTTTTGTGTTTGATTCCCAACTAATGGGCTGTAGGGTTCTAAGAAAAAAACACATAGCCCATTAATCTAAAGGATACCTTTCCCTAATCTATTGTTGTGTTGATGATTTTCCACTCAAACATTGCAATCCCTCCCTCTCTTGGTTAAATCACTTTCTTCTCCCCCCCCCTTCCAGTGTTCCTTCTGTTTCTGCCAATTCAGGGAAGCCCAGTTACTCCCGGTTGGTTTAAAGCTGGACCAAGAAAAAACACTACATGTCAACAGTACTTATCCTTCGGGATAATGCAACATGTGCTGAATGCCTTGGATCCTGGCATGGAACAGTCTGATCCAATTGCTTTTATGCCAGTGAGACATGCACCTGCAAATGCTTCCTTCTGCAATCGTAATTTTGGGAGTATAATCAGGGATTCTCAAACGGGGGGCCATGAGCAGCTCTGTATTAACTATTGAACAAAATAAGCAGGGGTTTAGGGCACCAAGGGAAGGAGACATCACAAAGTTTTTCCTCTGGTTCTTGTGTTCTTAATTGTTTCACCACCACAATCTACTGG
>JANHJO010003401.1:62060-79930 GCA_032468235.1 Pseudoxyrhopus heterurus | reverse complement strand
TCACTGGTAGAACTGGTGTTTGACTTCAAGTCGGTAATAAACATTTTTGTGGTTTAGGAACAATTCAGTGATGTTATCCTGTGAAAAAGATACCAGAAGCTGATGAAATCATAAGGGGCTTTCAGAAGGAATTTTTACAGCAGATTCATTCCATGATTTAATTTTTCCTACAAGCTTTGGCATATTACAATATTACAAAAAATGTAAGACTTAAATGCATCTGGTAGAAATTTATATTCTGGTCCATGTAAGCCAAAGTATGTGATTATATGCTTTGTATTGCCTGTTTCTATTCATTATTTTCCACCAAAATAATGCCTTTAAATATGTTGTATTTCCACTCCCAGACTCTTCCAGAATGTAAACTGTTACCCAGAAAGATCCAAACTCTATCATGGAGATGGAACATATTTTCTGCTAGTTAACCATACTGTCTTGATTGTAAGCTTTAATTCCAACAATTTAATATAATGATAAATTTATTGAATTTTAAAATGGTATTTGAATATGATATATTAATATGTTGCTATGAAAAAAGCTAACTAAAGATTTCCAAACTCTTTTTAAATCAATATTTTGAATTGGTTATAAGGAACCAGTGCTGTATGATTTTATAAATTAGTGAAGGAATAATTTCTCTGCTTAGTTATGCACTGATTGAAATTTCCAACATGTTTTCAAAGACAGTTGCACATATGTGTAAATGTCGCAACTTAGAGATTACAAGAAGGGAATAATGAGTCAGTTTGGTGTGGTGGCTATGGCATCAGGCAAGAAACCAGGAGAATTTGAGTTCTAGACCCTCCTTAAGTACAAAAACAGCTGAGTGACCTTTGGCTGGTCATTTTCTCTTAGCCCTAGGAAAAAGATAATGGTAAGCCACGTCTTAAATCTTGCTAAGAAAACTGCAGGGACTTGCCTAGGCAGTCACTGAGAGTCAACATTGACTCAAAGGACAGTGCTTCTAATGATAATGATGAATCCAAGAGTAGTCCCAAAGAGGGAGCCTGATGTTTTAGGGTTAAAATGATGAAGGACCACATCATATATATAGAAACGGCTAGGATTTTTTAGTGGTCCCATAAAACAATGAAAATGTCCTTCCTTTTTGGCAATTATACTATGTAAAGGAATATAAAGCAGGCCTTGGAAAAGCTATTAAGGGACCATTAAGAGGGAAAGGAATGAAGGAACTGTTAAGAAGGACTTGAAGAAAAGATTATATAGTCATGATAAAAAAAAAAGAAAGCACAAGAAAGAAATTCAAAATAACTCTGCATTGATTTTTGTTTAACATAAAATGGGACAGAGAGAAACCTGGATAGTCTTTTAAGATTCTGTTATTCTATCTTACTATAGTAAGGAACATTCCTGTAATCCCTGTCATGTGTATGTCTTGACCTGGTCTAACCTAAAGGCTGATATACTACCAATATTTACTGTAATTGGAGGAATTTTGGAGTTCAAAAATGATGGTTGAGTGGGAGCCGTATGTGATTATTGGCTATCTATTCCTGCTTAAAGAACAAGGCTATACTCTTCCAAACATGTTAAGTGCATCTCCAGCTCACTACAGATTTCTCACTTCTGCTTAAGGGAATGCAACCTCTTCAGAATTGAGTGACCACTACTCACGATAGCTGAATAGAGAAATCCAGTGGTCTTAATTCATTTGCCCAGTGCTCCTCTAGACATGGTTCCATAGTAGATGGAAAGGAAAGCTAAAGTGGAGTAGCATATGCATATTGATAACATTTCAGCCTAAATCCCTGAAAAACTTTCCCCATGAGTTTCACATAGAGGTTAAAAAGTCTTAGAAAAAACGTATGCAGAATCGAAAGCAAAAACACAATGAAGGGCAGCAATTTCATAATATATTGTGTAGAAATATCAACTGTCTTGCAAGATTTTAGTATTTTTGTATGATATTGCAGGAGATTTTGGAGATTTTATATATATACTGTCATAATATTTGTAGGGAAGCTACAGACACTCATCTGGGTTCCCAGAAGATTTCATATCCATGGGCACTAAAGTTCAGCCTCTGAGTTACACTTAAAAAAAACCCTGATGTAGCTTTACCAATGAATTTAGTATGTAGAAGCTTTCAAAACCTCTTTGATAATAGGCAAAGTAGAAAGATGGGATAAAGAAAGTTATTGTTGTTGAAACTATGTAGTCCATTATAGAGTCCATTATAAGTTTAGTTTTTCATGTGAATCTTGATCTTGTGCCAGAACCCACAAAAGCAGATGTTTTTCAAAAGGTTTATGATGTAGGATATAATACATAGTCAAGGGGTTTTTTTGTGCTTGGGTCTATCCTGAAACATATTTCATCAGAGACCACATCAAATGGTAGCATGTCAGAAGTCTGATAATTTTAGTGCAGTAACGAAAATCCAGACAATACTGACAACATTTCTTGATGTGTACATGGAGCCCCAAGAAGGGGGGAAAGAGAAATAAGTTATGTGTCTCAACATGACTACAGCTGTAATTGCAGTTGTAGGTTAGGATTATGTGATTTAAGTGTCCAACTCTAATATTCAGTCTGGGATAGGAAAAGTAAGGGAAACTGGTCTTCTGCTTTATGGTTTCCCCCCTCTGAATTTTGTACTTCTGTTTTTAAATATTGTGCTACTTATGGAATTTGAAAATTTCTCTCCAGCAAAAGCAAGGCAAATCTTTTATGATCAGGTTAATATATAGCAATAGCAATAGACTTAGACTTATATACCACTTTACAGTGCTTTACGGCCCTCTCTAAGCAGTTTACAGAGTCAGCATATTGCCCCCAACAATCTGGGTCCTCTTTTTACCCACCTCGGAAGGACGGAAGGCTGAGTCAACCTTGAGTCTGGTGGGACTTGAACTGCCAAATTGCAGGCAGCCAGCAGTCAGCAGAAGTAGCCTGCAGTACTGCACTCTAACCGCTGCACCACCACAGCTCAATATTTTCTTGTCATCTGAAAAAATGCATTTCATTCATTGCTCTAATACCATAAAACTTGCTTCATCTGGACCTCTTTAAAGGCTGATTAACTACCACATGGCCATTAGTGTCTAGCCAGTATTTTTAGTTGGATGATTGAAAGTACTCAAATGGTGCAGTTGCTGTTACTATTTAATTCTGATATTTTTTTCTAGGGAACTTAGTTATCCTATTTTAAAGCAATCCTTTGGGAAGATTAGACTTGGAATATCAAAGTTATGTCTAATCAGAATTTGAATTTTTTAAACTTATATCCACAATAATTCCAAATTAAATAGACTGGATTCTTTCTAGTATATCTGTTGTGCTTTATAAATAATGCAGCCAACTTTACTTACAATATGATTGTGATTTTGCATCAATATATGATATAAATTATCTGCCATTTTGTGATATGTAAATAGAAGGTTCTGCTTCTGCTTCGTTTATTTGGATAAGCTAGACAAAATGATTATCTAGTACACACCAACTAATGGCTTTTTAAGTTTTTTTTAACCAAGTAGATGGAGTCAAATTTCTACTTGCCCATGACATAAAACCTGGCTAACTAAATTATGGATTGAGTATAGGCAATGGAGGTTTATTGATTTAATGCAACGTGGACTGGCCCAGAATATGTTTACCACAGACAGTTCTGATAGCCTTTGATCATATTTATCAGAACTCCTAGTTACAGTCAAAACGCTTTACGCATTTTTACAATCCCCATGGTTTGTTTGAGTTTGCCTTAGCACCATATTTGAATCCAGCTGTTGAGCTCTAAAGATGTTGGTTTAGGTATGATAAGGATGTGCAACTCCATCAGCTTGAGAGTTGTACCTGCTATTGTGCAAAAAGAGACCCTAGAAGTGAATGAAGCCGGGAGTCAAAATATACAAGGCTAATTTTATCTTTAATTTTTAAAATTACTTTTAAATAATTTAAAAGTAATTTAAATTTTCCCACAACTTCATAAAAATAATCTAAAATTGCTATAATAATAATTTACTTTTCTACTATTTTCAGACTGGAAATATATGGAAAATTATCACGTAAACCCTCATAACACTTCCACTCACCCAAATCTCAAGAAAATCCTATTCTTGCCTCTGTGTGATATAGCACTGTCTATTTTGCGTAAGAGTTAAGTATGGTCCCCAGTCCCCAAAGATGTCTATTTGTATATCCATAGGGAAGCCAATAATGTAATTGAAGAAGTCTATACTTGTTTTTCCTCCATCACCCATGCACTTGTAAAATTAATCTTCCAATTTAAGATCTTTCTTATGTCTCCAGTATAAGAAGGGTATGATTTATTAATAAATTTATATCTCATTTAAAAGTCACTTTCCATTCAAAATGTTATTCTGCCCTTATTTCATGTGCTATATCAGATATGTATTGTGATCCCTTTGCCAAATGATAGACATGAGCTCTCTGAATTTTTTCACAGAGCCAACTGCACATTCCAGTTGTAATGCTGTCAATATAAGTAACATTCTCTAGTCGCCAAAAATGCCACTTCTGCAAAACCACACTACTTACATAGCTGCAAGATGAGACAGAGACCAACAGAGACAAGATCTTAATTGTTCTTGGTGTAACATTACAGTATAATATATATATTTTACTTTTCAGATGCAGGAATGTAGCCACAGCAGAATGATTATTTTGTGGGATACTTTAAGATTCACATATGCAATGAGGTATTGTTTTTTATGACTCAAAATATAGCTCCATCATCATGGAAGTCGTAAAAGTATGACTGGAACTTGGAAACTGAAATTTAGCTGAACTTCTGCTTCTTTCCAATGCTACAGTTTGTGGTTCTGCAGCAATGTCCAGTTTTGCTTTTTGAAGCATGGATTCACAAGAACATTAATGAGGTTCCTCCCTCCAAAATTAAAAATGAAGAAAAAAGAATGGTAAGGAATTAAAACAGAGATGTACAACCTCAGAAATGGGTGTTATCCCAAAAACATCCAAATGTTGTTAACAAAACCTAATATTTAATGTGATGGGAAGGGAAAGATAAATATCTGACATCGTTGTATTACATTTAAACAAGTGTAGCTATAAACAAAGGTAAACCAAGTTTAGTTTTTGCCCCATCTTGCACACTCGGAGCCCTACCTGTCACTTAAGGCTCAAATGCAGCTTTCACCTCTTAAAATCATTTGCCAGACGGATTCAGGAATTGCAAATCAGAACAAATTTTGAACATACATTACCATTACTATTGTTCATGTCATAGAATTTTATTTTCTGAGGTGCTCTATGTAATTAATCTCATTACTCAAGTTTTAGTGATTATAAGCAGGAGGTATAGACAAAGAAAGCACACCTATACAGGCCAAGTGTATACCTGGAGCTCAGGGATCCAGCCTATGCATATTAACAGTATTCTCCAGAGTACTCCCCCCTTCTGTGATCCTGCGAAAGAGTCTTATTTCATTCCAGACATGTTCTTAATTTAATCTTATTTTATCCTGTTACGAAGGCAATGCCCAGCATATCTCCATGATCTCACTTCTCAGAGAACATAGCGATATTTGGAGTTTCTCCAACTGTCTAAGTGGAGGAATGGAGGTGGCTTATAAAAAACATCTATCAGTGGAAATCATACATCTTCAAAGATCCACCCAGAGAAAGAGGCTTGTTGTCCAAGCATGATTGGGGGGCGGGGGGTGTAAAGAAGCAGGGAATCCACCAGTCAAAAAGAGGTGAATTGCCTTCTAATACCGTAATATTGCCACCAAAGGTGAAGAGTGATTGAAATCTAGAGTGTAATTTCTGAAAATGGCTTCTTTTCCAGTTGGTTTCATCATCGGAAGCATGCAAGTTTGCCAAGTTTCTAGAGTCTGGTCAATCTCCTGCAATGTGCAATAGATGAGAACTTTTGTAGTCAATTCTGCTACTTTCCTAAGGTATGGACCAACATTCTGTTTTGAGAAGAGCATCTCAGGACAATGGGCACATTTCTCAAACTCAAACACTAAGGAGGGAGTTTCCTCTGCTGGATTCCAGACAGGACATACCTTATTACATCCTGCAGATGGTTGCTAGTCATGATAGGAAGAAAGAGAGCTGTAAGCACAGATCTGGGACTGTGAAAAAAATTCTACTATCCCAGTTCATGTTTTTGAAATAAAATATTTTGCTAGTAATGATTTATTTCTTAAAGGAATGGAGAAGCAGTCAGTTTCTTGCTCTTATAATTGATAAGTTTTTCTGAATTGGAATATTCAACATATACCTTTTTTCAGATGTACATAGGAAAAACATGCCTCTCCTAGTTTTCTCAAATCTTGATATAAAATCTTTTCTCAAGGAGTAGACTTCTGATGACATGTTTTCATTCATTTATCTGATGCAGCACATGACAGGTTTTTCCCCATTGTTATATCTATAGAGTTACAAAACTAACTTTTGCCCCAGAGGAAAATTCTGGGGGAAATTCACATTCATGTTGTTCTTGTTCACAGCTGTTACATAACAAAGACTATGCTGCATGTGAAGACTGTTTATTTCCTCTATATTACACATGCAAATATTATCCTTTCCCTATATTGTGAAAGATACCAGTTAAGATTTACATAGCATCACTGTTTTTATATCAGATCAACCATGATCGAAAGAGACAACTGAGCCACTCAATGACTCAAATTTAAAGTTTTGCATGTATGCCTACCTGAATGAATAATAATATACTTATGCATGTGGAAGGTATTTCAACTCTTGATAATGTTGCTTAACCTTTTATGCATGTTTCAGTCAACTGAGTTATTTGTAAGTAAAAGGCAGACAAAAAATACAGAGATTTGGAGAGTGTTTGTGACTCTGTTTTTCCCAGGAGATGCAAGGGAGGTATGGGTTTGTCCATCTGATCTGTCATTTGGATCTTGACTCTCAGAGAAAGCAAATAGAGGGAAAATCAGGGACAGCAGAAAGGAAAAAACAATCAGAGAAAGCAGAAATTAATGCTGTTCCTACCTCATTCTAATTAACATTGGCCACAGAACGATCTTACCATTTTACCGAAATTGATAATAAGTTTTTGGCTGCCAGCATCCCTCTTGCTGCCTTGGCTGATGCCTAACCAGTTGCTTGTCCTGTTGTGGGCTTAGTTTTAGTTTTTAATTCATGTCCTATTATACATTCATTAATAAATGGTTTATAATACTAGTCCTAAATATAGTTGATAATACACAGCATTTTCTCCAGACCTGTAACTGTCCTACTATTTCTAGCTATTACTTACTGGTAGGAAAGGTTGAGTTTGAGAAAGAGCATTTGGGTCAGAGCATTTGGCTGCCCAGTCAAGAAACACATTACTATGAAATTATTTCCTGCTTGCATTCAAGATCCGCCATTCCAATTTTTTTATTTAACATCCTTTTCATAAAGTAGAATCTACTATCATATAACACAAAATACAGCAAAGAAATGCTCCTGTATAAAAATTCACTTTTGCATGCATAAACTCAATACCGAGGGCTGAATCATATATCATCCTTATGTCAGTGTTCCAAAGAAACTTCCCCATCTCCATTCAGCACTCAGAGACAAAGTTCATCCAAGTAAGAATTTATTTAGAGAAGTCATGTTGGCACATCTGGGAAAACCCGAATCTGAGAGTTCCAGGTTTTCTCTTGGTAATTGAAAATCAAAATCCTATCCCCTGCACCCATCAGTCCATCACATGGGCAAATCACCATCTGTGCCAACTGGAGACCTTCCTTCAACCACTCCATTTCCAGGTGCAGGATGACTGTCCTTGACTGAGAAGAATAATGTTGTTATGACTAACTTCCTTCTCTCTATGAGAAATTCCCTCCCAAATTCCCAGGCACTAGAATGTGGCAGTGTGGAAGCTTCAAGGAAGAATATGGCTTCCAAAGCTGACACCTTAGCTGCTCATGCTTGCAATTTATAGGCCAAAGCAAGAACACAATAATTTGTTTGGACAACCTTTTCATAGTGTGCAACCGTTCTACATTAATTTGAATTACTTTTAATATAATTCAATATTCATCCCTGTCTCATGGTTGGGCAAAACTGTTCTTTAGTTGCATTTACCAGATTTCCTTCCTTGCAATCTGGACTGGAAATTGTAAATCCAAGGAATGAAAAGCCAAGACTTCTGATTAATAATTTCTTAGAAGGAAGGTAAAGCTGCAGTTCCAAAATCCCAGCAAGCACTCTACTTTCAATTGAGGCCCCTGCAAAGGAGGATAGGGCAGCAAAACTTCTAAAGGTTTCCTCCTTTTTATGCCAGAGACCGAATGTCTTCCTCTTTTCTGACATAGGGTCAGTTTCTATCTCTTCACTGTCTTGATAACTCATAATTACAAGGATGGTTCGAAAATCCATTGTAACTTCTACCTGTATAAATATACCTCAGTTAACAACCACTTGTTCTGTAACTGTTTGAAGTTGCAACAATATTGAATGAGTGGTACTTACAAGCTTTTGAAGTCCTGGCTGTCACAGCATCCCCATGGTCATGTGATTGCAATTTAAGTGCTTGGCAATTGGCTCACAGAATGATTGCAATGTCCCAGGGTCAACAAGATCATCATTTGCAACTTTCCCTGCTGGCTTTCCACAAGGGAAGCCAATAGGGAAACTGGAGAGAAGGTCATAAGTTGTTGTTGGTAAGACACTTTCATTGCTTTTTGTCCTGAGAAGCCTGCTACAGAGTAGAGATCCCAGGTATTTCATACTCCGTAGCACACCACTTGCATGGTGCCTCTGTACCCCCTCACCCTCCTGTCCTCATGTGCCACTGCAGCCCCACTGCCACCCACTCTGGCGTAGCACCACAACACTCCATCTCTCCCTCCTCTCAACCCATCCATAGACCTCACAGTCTGTTTCCGAGCCATCTGCCAATTGCTTCCCCATTGACTTTGCTTGTTGGCAGCTGGCAGCAAGTCACAAGTCACAGTCACATTAGATCTTTACTTAATGATGCACAATCCTCACTAAATGATGGCAACAGGGACTGCCAGGATTGCTGTTGGTAAGGTCACATGACATCATGCTTTATGACTGAATTTCTTATAAAGGGATATTTAAGTCCTAATGATTATAGTTAAGCAAATGTTACCTATATTGTATATGTTTAATATTATATGGTTTAGTGGAAAGGTTGGTTCTTTGTTAAGCTGTATGCCACCCAGAGTCACAGTGTTTGAATTGGGTGGCCTTACAAAGCTTGTTAAAAAAAAGAAACTTCTAGCAGACTGCATTAAATTAAGAAAAGTAATGAAATAATTTCAGATAAATGATGTGAAAGAATACTGGATAAAATAATTTAGATATTTCAATGGGAAGGAGAGCTGGTTTGAGGTAATAGTTAAAGGCACTAGGCTAGAAACTGGGAGATTATGATTTTTTTCTCTTGTCTTAGTCCTTCTCTCAGCCCTAGGAAGAAAGTGAGGACAGAGTACTTCTGAAAAATGTTGACAAGAAAATTGTAGGGGCTTGTATGGCAGAAGTCAAGATTGGCAGTGGCAGCATATAAGATGATAGATACATAGTGGCAGAAGTCAAGATTGGTAAGATGGGCAGCATACAAGATGATGATAGATAGATAGATAGATAGATAGATAGATAGATAGATAGATAGATAGATAGATAGATAGATAGAAGATTGAATCAAGTGTGTGTGTGCATGTTTGTGCACATACACAGACAGTCAAACAAGGGAATGATAGTGATATATCAAAGCGTGGAACTAAAGTGAATGCTGTACATGCTAATGTCTCAGAAAACAGTGATGGAAAGGAAGTCATACATGTTCTAAGACTATTAAAAATTGGCAAGGCTGCTGGAATACATCGTGTAATTGGACAAATTATGATAAAATGTGGATGTACTGTATTTTCCTACAGAATGGCTGTGCAACATTTAATGTATGTATCAAGATTGAATCTGTGATTCACAATTGGAAAAATGCTATAAGTGTATCACTATACTTACAGAATGCTAAAGTGTAGGGGAATTGGTTTGATAAAAGTGTTTGGGAAGGTGTTTGGCAGAATTTTAACTGAAAGTTATGGAATGCAAGAATTTGAAAATTGCAATATGGCTTCATATTTCTTAAAAATTGAGAATGGACAGAAGGTTGCAAAGACCATATTATACATTTGCTGATTTACAGAAAGCTGATTTAAGAAACTTGATAAAATGAACAGGCTTGAATTTTGGAAAGTTCTGTGTAAATGTGGAATTGAATGTGGTAAGAGCAATCTATGTTGAAAGTAAAGAGTAATGAAATGTGTGAGAATGAAATGCTTAGCAAATGATTCAATACTAGCAGGGAGGAGACAAGGACATGTATATCCTCTAAATTGTGTAATATATTTATGAATAAATGTGTAAGGAATGTTTATGGTAACATGGTGGGGGATGTAAAATCTATGTACTTTGTATGCAGACAATACCACATCCTTCACTGAGACCTTGAATGTTTTCCAGCAATTGTTAGACAGGTTTATGCATAAATGGTGAAAATATAGAGCAAAGAAAAATTTTTAAGATGTGCAAACTATGGTGGAAAGATAGTAAATGGTCTGTAGTTTGATTTGAAGAATGATTTCTAGCACTGACAATGTTACCTAGTTTGGGTAATGAAACATCTGCCAAAAAAAAAAAACAATGAAGCTCAGAGAGCACCAAAGATCCCTCATTTCAATTCTGAGCTACAAATATTCTCTTTTATTGGAGCAATTTTGGTTTTTTTCCCCAAAAGACATGACAATAATGACTGTGTAAAAGGAATATGAAGAACAATTGCTTTAGCATACTATTTATAATTCTTTTTCTGTGCTTTGTATGAGAGTGTTTACCTATTAGACTTGGAAATCTTTTTAGATCTAAAGATCCATGTCTTATGTTAGTAATAAAAATATTATATGCCATGCACATTGAGATTCAGATGAGATATATAGGGTGATACTAGCAACAAGGACTTATTTTCTTTCTTGTTGAAAAGAATAAGCTCTACTTCGTCTGTGTAACATTCCAGAACAGTAGCCTGAATGTTACAGATGCAGGGAATGTACCTAGAGAGATTGTTTACTCCCTCTTGACATGGCCTGTCCATGTATGGCAAACATTTATACAATAGAAATAGGCTGTACAGCATAATCAGGAACATAATAATCATTCCAGTTTATGTGTAACTTATCTATCATTATGTGGAAAATGCCAACTCGGTGTGGCAAAAATCCAAGTTACTGCTAGGCCTGCCAACCAAGTAAACCCTAGTCTTTTAAACAAACCTGGTGTTTAATCAGACTGATCCCTCTGTTATATTACATAAGTACCAACATGTCTTCATTAGAAAATGAAGAAATTGGCACTCTCTAATTGTATTTTGCTATTCCAAAAAACAAAACATTAAGACAACTTTTTGAAAAGCATACAAAAACTCTTTGTTTTTGCAATAAGCTGTTTATTAACAGTATTCAGGTAGAGGTGGTAGGAGTAGTGCCAAAGTTTTTGAGAATACTTATTGCCATTTCATCAAGGGGCTTGACCTTAGCAGTTTGCCATAGACCAGAGTGAAAATATTCATCATATCTATAGTATTGAGTGAGAGTAATTCCCTCCAGTTCTGAAGAAGTCGTCATAATCAATCTCAAAATAAATTTACTGGTGCTTCCTGCTTCAGAAATAAAACCTAAAAGAGTATGGATAAAAAAATCTTTGCATCTGTTTGCCACGTAGTCATTTAATATGTGGGTAAAATTGATTCCAGTTTTATAAAGTAAACAGGGATGGATGCTCTTCCAAAGCTACACAAAGGAAGAAATGAAGCTTATTCATCAATAATTACAATAATCTATAAGCATGTCCACTCTCTCTAACTGGTATGACAACATAATGTTGCCTGAATCATTCATATTCCCTAATTAAAGTCAGAGCACTTCAGTGTGGCTTTTTGCTCTTCTGTAAGATGTGAAAAGCAGGATATTTGTACACTATAAAGCTTGCAGTATTTCCACTGTTTCTTTTACCCCTGTATCTAGACAGATAAGAACAGTTCCTAGAAAAGAGTTTATTCTTTAAAAGCAATTAAAAGAAGTTCAAACAAGGGCATAGGAGTGGGATCAACATAAGACTGGAAAAGAAGCAGACTAAGTGAGCATTTTAAGATTTAAGTTGTGTCAGCAGTTGCTTCTCTATCCCAAAAATTATGTATCTGTTAGGCATTTCTAAGAAGACCAATATGACTAAATATCCTCATGTGACATTGTATTTCCCAAAGTTGTATGCAAGAATGTAACAAGTATGTGGAAATAATACCATTATTACTTTTTATATCCAACTTTGTCTCCATCAAAATATTGAAAAAGGCATGTGTATGGGAAATGAGGCTATATACCGGTATATATCCAATAATGGATGCAAAGTAATCCTCAGAAATGTAGGGATTGTGTAAGAAAAGCTAATGCTCAGATTGAGCTACGGCTTGTAAGAAATGTCCCAAAGAGCCACACTGGGTCTTTGCTTACATTAGAAACAAAGGAAAAGGAAAAGGGACTGTAGGTCTATTGTGAAGAGAATGGGATGAAATGGCAACAATGATTGTAAGAAAGCAGACTGTTATAGTTTGCATTTGCATTTGTCTTCTCTTAGAAGGGAAACACATCCTAATTGCCATCTCTTGTGCTACTGGTGGAAAGAAAGCTGCACTTCAGAATAGACAAGAAGAACATGTAACCAATTTAAATGAATTCAAGTGTCCAGGGCCAGAATAATTATTAAAGGAGCTAGTAGATATGGCCTCAAAATTGTTAACTGTACTCTCTGAGAATTCCTACAGATTTGGGGAAGTCCTAGGAGACTGAATGATCATAAATGTTGTCTTTGTTTCCACAAAAAGGGAAGGAGAAGGATCTGGGAAATTATAGTTGCATCTTCCTTATATTTATTTTAGGCCAGATTTTCCCTCAGAATATTGATAGAAAACAATATTGTTAGCTCAGAGTTGATCTGTGGGTCCTTGTGTTCTCAAACCCCACTCCCTATTAGTACTGATGATGTTACCTAGTTTGGTAACCAAACGTCTGCAAGAAAACAACCAAGCTCTGAGAGCACTGAGGATCCCACTCAGATTATTAAATAGTATACTTGTGGGTATGTATTTAGTTCTTGTGGGAGAATGCAATAATTAACAAAAGCTAGTCATGTCAAATTAAAATTATCTCTATTTGAAAGAGCTTTACAGATCAGGGAATGCCATGGACATAATGTACCTAAATTTCAATGAAGTATTCAACTAGATATTTCATTACATCCTTATTAATAAAATGCCAAAAGATAATCTAGATCAGTGGCTCTCAAACTGCCATATCTGTGGTGGAGGCCCATTGCTTTGTATTTCTAATTTGTTGCAAACCAGTAGGGTGTTGTGCCATTGTCTAATTGCTGTTAAAGTTTCTAAATGCTTACTCTCAATTTCTGAACTTATGTTATTGCGGATTGCAAAAAACAAACAAACAAACCCAAAGACTGGCACCATTAGTATAATTTTACTAAATGACTAGGAAGCTCTTCCTTTTCCAGCATGCCTAAAACACACACATACACATTTGGAAATGCAAACATTCCAGGCATACCAATGGATCCATGGGATTATCATTTTCTAAACAGCCCAGAAAAATATTACCAGCATATGGAAGCCCTAAAGAGTGAGGGAGAGGACAGAGAGATTTAATGTTTTCTTCATGGGCAACCCTGTATACTGCTTAGAAAGAGCTTTTCAACCACTTATGGGCATGGTAACTCACATCTTTTGAGGTACAAAGACATGCTATTAGCATTTATTCAGGACCCACAATTTTCTGACTAATTTGATAGAAATGTAGACTACTTCAGTTCTTTAATGACTTGGTGAGCAATATTATGTAAATTCCTTCTTAAGCCTAGTGAAAATGTTTATTTATTTGAGAGCATTAAAACATCATTCTTTTTGTAAAAATGTTTATTAAAAAGCTACAATTGGAAACAAATAAAAACTAATACAAACCGCAAAGATGTAAGAATGAAAAAGAAAAATCAGGACATCATTCCAACTTTACAAATAACTGGGCACTTACTACTGCATTCATTGTTATTTCTAACATAGAGTGAAACTCAGCTTGAATATACCACAAATATGCTATAGAAACTGACTCCTGCAATAGTATTCATGTCCTGCTGTTAGGAGGAATGTCCAACTGGCAACCTACCTGAACTATGGGGCTTTATTTTGTGAAGTTATTATGAAAATATCAATTATTTTATTAAAATATTGTTAGTAAAGACATGGTGAATTTTAGCTTTATCCTACAGAAGAAATAAATAATCATAGCTCTAATGGACAATGCAGTCAACAATAAAATACCCTGAACTCTGTTTTTAAAATATAATTTGTGTTACTGATTCTAACGCTAGAGGCTCATTTGTACATGTAAGGCCAGCCTGACTTCACTGTTTCCCTCCATGTTTGCAACTCTGTGATTACTGTGTACCTCAGAGAGTCATTATTAGTGTTCATTCTCACAAGATAGGATTCCTTCTTTAAATATTTATTTTATGAGTCTTTGATAATTGTTTCAGTTTTGTGAAGGATATCAAAATGAGTATGAAGAAACTTAAGACTGAAAGTCAAAATAGAGCCTATCAGGAAGGTTGGGAAAATGATTGTTCATTGCAATCAAAATGTTTGGTGTGTATGCAACTCATCAGTGATCAAGGAATATAATGTGGAAAGGCATTATTCCACCATGCATGAACAGAAATGTAAAAAATATGAAAGGAATCTCTAAATGTGTTGACTGGAGACTTGAAGAAAAAACTTGAACAAGCAAACAGTAATTTTAGCAAAATAACATAGATTCAAACATAAGCTTAGTATACTTAATATGTTGGTTTCTCTTGAGCATGTTAAGGTAAAAAAATCAACTTTTCAGATGGGAATTCAGGTACCCCTTGACTTACTATAGCAATTGGGACTGGAATTGTCATTGCTAAGCAGCACAATCAGAAAATACAATGTCAGGTAACTGCGTTGTTTAGCAATGTTAATTCCAGAAATCTGGGTTGCTTTTATTATTCAAGGAACATGGGTTATTAAATAAGGAGCCATGTAACAATAACTTCCAACTTCTTGCCAGTTTCCCCATTGACTTTGCTTGTGAGAAGCTAGTAGGTTAGAAATCATGATAACATAGCCATAGCTTGCTGCAACATTGTGATTGTGAATTTGTCCCCAAGATCACATGACTGTTGGGATACTGCAACAGCTGGAATTCTGAGGAGCCATCATAAATCCCCCTCACTGACTGCTGTTGTAACTTTGACTGGTCATTGAACAAATGAATGTAACCCGAGGACTACCTGTGTAAGAAAATGTATGCTGCTGAAAGGGGAAATGGGAGAAACTAGAGTTGCTGAAAATTTTCAATCAGTATTGCTTTTCCAACAGATGTATACTTTACAGAAGGGGTATTGACATGGGACAATGAGTATGAAAAACAAGGTCTGGCATTGTTCAAAATAGTTCCTATTTTTTGTTACGTCCTGGCAAAAGCACTGATCAAAAAGATGTGAACCAGATTTTGATATTTATATTTATGAGGAAGATTTTTCTTCCAAGCAAGAATTAATCGAAATATGTTCTCTTCATACAATCACAAAAGTAGGGAAACTTACAATGTAAACAAATCTATTGATAAAATTGAAGGCTTTGATAAGTGTTCAGCAATTGTGACAGAGGGTACACCAGCAAAGATAGAAAAAAAAAATCTGGATATATAAGGCTTCTCAGGGAAAATGAATTGTTACACATTTCATTGTTTCATTCATTAAGGAATGAATGTATAGAAAATCAGTAAAACTAAACAAAGTTTTTAAAGTACAGCCTAACAATGATGCCCTTGGCCCTTCCATGGCTTAACTGACAAAAATTAATAAGTGCTGATGGTAAAATAAAAGATTAAAAATTCAGTTTTCTTTGAAGCCATGCCCCAGGCAAAATTTCACAACTATATTAAATATAAATGTTTTGAAAAAATGATATAACATTAAAGAGCATAAGAAATATAAATATTTTTTATAACTTGGGCAACAGAAAAAATGCAATTTTTAAACATTTGTAATTGCATTTTAAATAAAATTGCTATAAGGGAAAATGCAAATATAAAAATTTATTGAAAACTGAAGTCAAGTGGCAGTGAAAGAGTTAAGACTTCTCTGGTGTCCCCCTTTCCTTGGTACCCCAAACATGCTTATTTTGCATAATGGTTAATTCAGGATGTGGGAAATATTTTGATGATATGTACGATAAAGATAATGATGTATCAAAGATTGCTATGTTAATGTTGAAAACCAAAAAAGAAAAAAAAGAAGTAATGTGACAATAGTGGAAAATGGTAATATTGAAAAAATTGTAATTGATGCAGTATTAAGGAATCAATACTGACACAAAAGCAAGAAAGGGAAGAATAGAACATGAGCATTCTCTTTGTTGAACAAATATGAAACTAGAATGCAGTGAGACTGGATTTCTGAAGAGTGTTTGTAGTACCGTAAAAACACAAATAGATAGGCTGAGGAATGAATGAAAGATGAACAAATATGGATAAAAGAGAAAAGTGGATGACCTGTGCCATATTGAAGTGGTTTGGTCACTTCAGTATGATGTGAATTGAGAAAAATGATGATCACATCACAAAGCAAATGCCCAGGCCTGAGTCCCTGAAGGTGTGAAGGCTCTGTTGCCTGGTATTTTAATATTTATGTATTTATGATGGAAATTTGTTCTTAATTTATTTTAAGGTTGTTTTCTGCTCAGAGTCACTCTGAAATGGGTAGCCATACAAACTGAGTGATTGACTGACTGACTGACTGACTAAATAAATAATAAATGAAAGAAAACTGACCAGTTTTAGTGGAAAGAAGATTCAGAAATTCATGGGTGAATACAGCTGATGAGATCCTCAAACCTAGACAAGAGATAAATTTAACTACAAATAGGCATGTATGAGGTGGCATATGGAAATATTGAAAGCAAGCATGGTTTGGAAGGACACAAGGATATGGAAAGAATAATGAATGCTGTTGATACAACTGAGACTTGGCTTTGTTTCATTTTCTTTTTCCTTTCCTTTCTTTTCTGTTCTTACTGATTCCTACTCCTTTTCTGTGTTTGTTAAATATTGCTTACACTGAAAATGAATTGCAGGATAGGTATGAATTTTTCATTAGAACCCTGAATTCCATAAGTTAGAGTCAAGTGCAATCCCAGAGATACACTAAGGACTGAAGAATGGACTGCTTCTAAACACATCTTTATTTATTTTCTTTCTTTTTTCCCACCAAATGAATTTTCCAGTAGTCTAAGAGAGTATTGTTTTAAAACTGAGCCTATAGCTTTGCAGATCACCGAGAAATCTTCCAGGACATTACTAGATAATAGTCGAGTAATAACCAATAATAACTTTCTGTTGAGCATATCCTTGTTGTGAAAATATAATGAGGGGATGGCAAACTGCTCTGAAGTCCATTGAGAAAGAAAGGATATAATCTGAAAATGGATCTCAAATGTCTAAAAACAGGGACAAGTACAAAATATCTTTATTACTAAGCTTTTGACCATCTTCTTCCTGCCATTTAGTTACTTTTCAAAATCATAACATAGCACTGTTAAGGTACAACACCAGTTTTTTTTTATTTGTTTGTCAAATATATACAAATAAAGTGTAAACATAAACATGAGCAAAGAAAGTATATATAGGTAAATGGGAACAGTAGGGCAGGGATGGTAGGCACGCTGGTGCGCTTATGCACACCCCTTTTACGGACCTCTTAGGAATGGGGTGAGGTCCACAGTGGACAGT
>JANHJO010003401.1:18080-34664 GCA_032468235.1 Pseudoxyrhopus heterurus | reverse complement strand
CATAATAAGATTTTTAGATTCATTGCAGTCATTGTGGTTAATTTAAGTTTTTATATGGAGCAAAAATATACTAATCAGAGCTTCTATTAAATTAGGAGATTTTGAGTATCCTCAGCAATCAGAGAGCAGTCTCATTGTTTTGAATCTGAATTATAACACTATATACCGTATTTTTTGCTCCATAAGACACTCTGTACCATAAGACACACTTTAGCTTTAAAGGAGGAAAACAAGAAAAAACAAGAAAAAAATATCTGCCTCTGCCTCCCAACATCCATCAGTATTTATCTGGCTAGCGTCCTTGTAGCAAACACCAAACAGCCTGGTCAGCTTCAGCACGTTATCACAGCCTGATTTAGGATGAACAGCTGATTGACAGTTAATTGGCCTGGAATACTGCCAATCAGCTGTTCAGGCGGTGGGGAATGCTGATCGCTGCCGTCGCCTACCGCTATCTCTGCATGCCCTATTTTAGGCCTCCGTGCACCCCATTTTTGGCCTCTGTGTGTCCTGTTTTCCGCCTGTTCCAGGTGGTGAGGATCGTCACCACCTATCACCTCCAATTGCCGCTGTCTATCACTGCTATCATTTGCCGCCATTCACCATCGCCGCTGCCATTTGGCGGCGATAGGCAGCAGCAATCGGTGACAATCCACGCAGCCTGGAACAGACCGAAAACAGGGCGTGCAGAGGCTGAAAATGGGGTGCAGATAGGCCAGAAATGGGACGCATGGAGACCAAAAATGGCCGAAGGGTGGGGGCCGGTGGGTGGGCGGGGCTTCAGCAATATTTGCTCCATAAGACGCACAGACATTTCCAGCCACTTTTGGGAGACAAAAAAGTATGTCGTATGAAGTAAAAAATATGGTACATGTTTAACACATTGATTTGTGACTGATCCACTAAGTGGTTTTGAAGTTCATATTCATTTGAGTTGAATAAGGGAAAGTTTTGGTTTGTACATTTGATTAGGTCAGATGATGATTCAGACATTTTGTCATTGACTTAACTTCCAATGGGGTTCTTTCTTAATAAAAGACTTGTAAATTTCTTAAATCCCTAGAACAGAAAAATAGCTTTAAAAACAACCGAGTTTCATTAAACAAAAAAAATATTTCTAATGTGTTTCTATCATTTTAAGGCAAAAAGTACTTCCTTTGCAGAATTCCAGGAAAGTTACAACAAGGTTTTAAATAAAGTGGAACTTCAGAATAAGCAACTACAGAAAGAATTAGCAGAAACTAGAACTACCTTGGAAGCTTCGTCTTGGGTTTCTCACAGCAAATATGACAATATTGTGCAGCAATTGCAGCATCAGGTGACTGAGATAACAAATGCAGAAAACAAGTAAGAATTTATATGATTTTGAAAATGAATATTTTTTTAAAAGCCTAACAAATACTAGATTTTGATATTTTTTAACATGCTGAAGTACTTCAAAATCTTTTTATAATTTCTAGTCATTTCCCATATTTTATTAAATGTAAACGATATTTGATTATTTTTTTCTACATTGTTGCCAAACAGAAAGAACATTGAAAAGAGATGTTATACTCTCTTTTTCCCTCACATTTTGTAAAAGTCAGTTTCATGTGGTAGAAGCAGTTGTAATATATGCCTTTTGAATAGCACAGAGGGAAATTACATTTAAATTTCTGTGGATTATATTGCATTCATGTAGTTTCTGGGTGTGATTTCAGCCACTAAACGTTTTTGAAGATTTTAAGCTGAAAATCATTGGTCTGTTGTATCTAACATACTATTTCTAATAAATTTACAGGAGAATGCAAGATCTGCAATGCAAGCATGAGGAAGAAATGAAAGCACTTCAAGCTAAATATGACGGGACTGTTCAACATTATGAGGAAGAACTCCAGAGAGCAAAACACTTTCCACCCAGAATGCCTCCTGTTTCTAATGTAGCTGCTGGACTACCTCATAGAATAAACAGTGTCGAATCTTTGCCTTATGAATCTCGTGAGAGATCAGACATTTTGCTCTGTGAAGACCCAGAATTTTCTTATATGGTATCAAGAGAACATGAGAAAGACTTTTTACCTTTGGTAAGCATAATAAACGATTGTAAATGATATACTATTTTCTGATGATACCATAATCTGTGAGGTTCTGCATTCATTTCAGTATGTCCTCTTTGAAATATTTTCACTCACTAATGCCATGCTATTTCCCTTTCAATCTACATTGACTGGAACAAGAAATGAAAGAAGGATGAGAATCGTAAATTCCCAATTCCCAAGTATAATAAGTGGAAGCTGTTCTCTAAATGCTGAGGAACAATACTTGTAAATCTGGTGCTAGTTTGCTATTAACTTTGAATTTAGCAGAAAATATGGACAAAACACATTGCTGGGGAAGGGACTGCTGGAATGATGCTAAAACGTGATAGGTATAGAGCAGGGGTGTCAAACTAACAGCCCACGGGCTGGATGTGTCACATGCTGGCCCTGCCCCCGCCCGGTTTAGCAAAGGGGAAAAAAGTCCCGATATGTCAAGTGATGTCACCATGACAACATGAGTTTGACACCCCTGGTATAGAGAGTCCTTTAACTGTTGGTATGTTTGACTGTTCGACTGTTAGTTTATCCATGAGAAGCAAATTCATATGCAAAAATGCATAGAATATAAATATTTATATAAACTGAAAAATCTAACCTGTTGCTTATATGTACTTTTTGAAGGATTAATTATGAACTACCAATAAGATTTTTTAAATATTTAGTATTCAGTTTTCAAAGGCCATATGGTTGCCGAGGAATGCCAGTAATTATGGGGGACTGTTAAAGGCTTGCAGATTAATCTTCTTGTTGAGAAGTCAGTCTTATATATTTCACTGAGACTTTCAGCTGTAGGAGCATGTATCCAAATTAAACCTAGATGCCTTAAAAGCCAAATGATAGTTATCATTTTCAATAAACGTTTTTCAATATGCAACTAAATATTCAATCTTGGTCAAAAAAAATTTCTAGAGATCGTGAATGCAAATAAACTAGCTTGGCTTTTTAAAAACAGATATCTTTTAAATGTGTAGATATTTATGTATCTAGCCTGTAAATTGGGATTCCATTTGCAGTTAAATTCTTGTATTAATGCAGGAACGAAACTTTGCCTTTTGATTTTCAATGTATTATTATTTCTCTGTATCCAATACTAAGAGCAATGTGCAGGATACAAAACAACAAAACTAAAAGGTATACAATGCAATAAAGTATGAACCATATAGGAGTCAGAGGCAAATGCTTCAAATAAAGTTTAAAGAGGTACATGTACATTAGCTAATACTAGATGCCTGACATGCTTCACCAAAAGAGTGCCTCAACCGCTCCTTGTGGTAATGCTTCATAACATTTCCTTTTGGCGCTACAAACAGTGCCTCCCTCCTAAGATCTTAATTGGCAAGGATTGACATACACAGACAGAATAGAAAAGAAAAGAAGAAAACAAATAGAATAATAACAGAGTTAGATGGGACCTTGTAGATCATCTAGTCTAACCCCCTGCTCAAGCAGGAGACTATACCATTTATGACAAGTAGCTGTCCAGTCTCCTGAATTAGTTGTACCTTATGTTGCAGTAATCTAGGAGCAAGGTTAGTAAGACGTGTATCACTGTGGCCTAGCTATTCTCTAGAAAGTTCTGGAGCTAGTAAACCAGCTAGAGTTGAAATTACATTGTGAAACTGGTAGTATAGTTCTCTCCCTTTCATTGTAAAAATAAGCATTAGATTAAAATTGATTTTTTTTGGTTCACAGCCTTGTTGAACATATTTTTTTTTTAGAGTCCTCTGCCTGCTACAAATGTAGAAGTGATTGCTGCAAAGTTCTTAGAAGAAGAAGAAGAAAGGTCCCATCATATTTTGGAACGCTTAGATACACATATTGAAGAATTGAAAAAGGAAAGTGAAAGGACAGTACAACAGTTTACACACCAAAAGTAACTGTGTTTTGGGGTTTGTGAATTGAAGAGCTGCTTCATTTATGCTGCTTTCTTTAGAGGAAAATCACAGTTACTGCCCTCTGGAAGTAGGTTTCTCTGCTTCTTTTGTCTTAGGGTATTCAGTGGCAGTGAAATCAAAGAAATGAAATTTGTTTGTAGCAAAATACTTTATCTGATTACAGTTATTGCATTACTACAGAAAACATTTCTAACTAACCTATCGCATTCTGCTCCCCTAAAGTAAAGAGCAAGCATCAGGTGTGGATGGTGTTTCCCACGCAAGAGAGTAAATATTTTATGTCTATGTGTTCAGAAATAAAATGTTGTAGAAACTTATTTTAATATGAATACAAACCATATGGCTTATCATTTGAATATTAACTCTATCTATTTCCAAGATGCCATAAAACATAACAAACTGACTTGAGAAAAGGAGAAAAGCGAATGCCATTTTGCTTTTTGGTTTTTCTTATTAATATTCTGTGTGGATTTTAGTTGCCATCAAACATCAAATTAATGGTTTATTAATGGTCCTTTGTGCACTTTCATAGCTGTAGAAAAAATATGGTCAAATAACTGTCATGAAGAGATGTTTTATTATATATGTTGATTCAAAAAGTGAAGTTCAGTATAACTAATAAACACCTATACATGGGAGCAATTTAACTTAAATTACAGCTGTCTTATGAAATACTGCACAGCTGTTCCTAAGCATAAGAACAAATTTGGGAGGCTGGTTGGTATGCCAAACAGCTTTTAAAAAATAGTTTAGCTTCAGGAAGAAATGCAGATTTCAAAGGGCAAAAGCTAAGAAACTAAGCATAACCTCTTCATATTTTCAGCTCATCCTTTTTCTCTAAATTACCAGTAAAACACCAAGTTTTCAATGGCCAGGTGCAGCATCTTACTTTCAGTGAAATTTCAAAGAAGTGAAGACTTTTAGATTTTTACTTTGGATATTTGAAATCATAACTTCAGATTACGATTATGATTTTAAAAGTAGAATTAGAAAGCTATTAAATATATAATCTTAGTTCATGATCTGCACTGTACAGTAGTTTCTCCCATGTTTATGAGCATAATGACATTAGCACGCTTTTTTCTCTGTTGGATAGTAATTTTCAACATTATCTCTTCTGTAGAAAGTGAAGAGTATTTATATCTTGAAAGTGTAGCATATTTGGTGGCAAGATCTGAGATTACTGAAATACTACAGCTGAAGTGTTGTTAATAACTCTAAAGAAATCCTTGCTCCAAGAGTTTTTCCAGTGCCATTTCTATGTAATTCCATTCTCTTTTCAGTTGTCTAACGCTTCTGTTTTGCTTGCTAAATTTACTTTTCATGGCTTCATACCTCTCTTTGCCAATACTTTAGTTTGACACTGATGGACAATATGAAATTATACTCAGCATGAAGGTACGCCAACTCCCCCCCACACACACACACACAAATTTTGATTTATACTGTTCTGTTGGGATGTAAATAATGGCTGTCAAAGCACACACAGCATTTTCTTGGACATGAAGAACAACTCATTTTCAGTCCAGCAGAATTATTGTGCTCAAAGTTTTCTTATATGAGACCACAATGTTGTATTTTATATAATGATCCCGAAAGAAAAAAAACAAATGCCTATTGCTTCAGTTATCATTGGAGACACACTCCCTGAAAGGGGCAGATAGACGAAGGTGGTGAAGTGCTCTGTAGATTTATTTACAGTACTGTCTTATAAACTAATTGTGATTTACTATGACTTATTTTACATTTTCTTAAAATGTTAAGTGGATGTGTAGGTAGGAAGATTGGCTTCCTTTTCTTTGTTCCCTGGGGCTGAGATGAACAAATAGTCCTATTTTCTTTGCTAGATAAGAGAAAAAACCTGGGAACAGCTGTGAGATAAATAAGGAGGTGCTGGTGTAACACAAAGAAGGCGATTCAATATAGTGAGGAGAGGCAGTGGAGAAAGAAGAAGGAAGCATAATTGCCATTAGGAAAGCTGTGAGCCATTCCTGAGAGAAAAAGCAAAAGAGTTCATGGATTCTGTCTTCTATCTAAGTCAGAAGGGGTCAAGCTTCCATCATCACGGCAGTGTCATGTGACGAATCGTGACTTTTCCCCCTTCGCTAAACCAGGCATGGGCATGGGCAGTGTGTGATGCATCTGGCCTGTGGGCCACGAGTTTGACAGCCCTAGTCTAAGTGAACATTTTTTTGTACACATATGTTTTAAGAAAAGTTAACTGCTGGAATGACTTGGGGAAAATAGAAAACAGGAATAAGGCAGAGTGGTCCTGGAACAGAGAGGGAAAACTTAAAGATATTTGAGCTTACGGATCTTAGGGAAATTATTTGTCTGTTAGTTCTGCCAATTTCCACTCTGTGAAATGGGTGTTTTAAAAAATTGCTCCCAATACCATTTTGTGATGATACTAATGAACTCCAAGAGAACAGAGACACTTCTTGTTTGAGCTGGATTATTACTATAACTGTTTATTAAGTTTATATGATACTGTCTCACTGTTGCAATGAACTATGTCAAGTAGAAGAGTGTATGGATAGGATTTGCATATTTGAGACGAAAGATATATTTGCAAGCACAGAGTTGTAAAAATAGAAAGATTTGAACACTCAGCATTTTCATTTATTGGAGTGTGAAATTATCCAATCATATATCATTAAAATGCATTTTTCTGAAAAAGGAACCTAGGGAAACCCACTTAAATTTAGGTAACTCTTGCGAGATACTACTTCTATTTAAACTCTCCATTAAAGCATTGTGATTGGAGATATTCTGTGGAAAAAGTAGAAGCTAAAGCCTCTGTCACTCAACTGCACTTTTTTCTCTCCCTGGAAGTTTCCTTACATGGAAAATCTAGGAAGAAGAATACCATTTTCTTTCCAGAATGAACTCTTTATGTCTCTGAATTGCTGAGAGAGGGCTAGTTTTGTAACCTCTGTTTGGTTCAAGCATCCAGTATATCTATCTGAATCACTTAGATTTTTATTAAAGATTTGGCTAAAATAGGATATATATTCAATAAGTTGGGGGAAAGCACTATTTCTAAATAATATTGTTTTACAATAGAAAAATAGCATATGGATTTTCTGTCTTAAATTAAAGAGAGCTATTTGCTCTCAACTTATGAATTTGCTTTTTAATTAACTAGACAACCCTGTTGGGTCATTGTTTCAAAGATATTGATTGCCTTACCTAAACTGAGAAACAATGACTATGGGTGGGAAAAAAGCAGTCGGAACAGGAGTGACCACCAACTTCCTGCTGACTTCTCCATTGAGTTTCCTTATGAGAATCTGGCAGGGAGCATCAGAAATGTCCCCTCCTCTTCTCAGCAGACAGGTAAGTGGCTGCTGCTGAGATTCTAGGAGTGACGGGGAAATTGTCACGGAATATTGAAAGTGGAGATCTTGTGACCACAGTAGCAGCAGTGCAGCAGCAGTCAGGAGCACTGGAGCAGTCATGACTTCCCAAAATTTCATTCCCTATGGAGCCATGGGTCCCGAATTTTGGGACATTCTGTAAGCAAGCCCATTTATGGTACATTGATTCAAAAATTCTTGTCCTATGATGCAACATTTCACCTATTTAAAGGTAATAGCAAGTGTATGTGTGTGTGTGTATGTATTTGTGTATACACACACAATATGCTGACTCTAAACTGCTTAGGTCTGTAAAGCACTGTGAAGTGGTATATAAGTCTAAGTACTATTGCTATATAAGTATGCGTAGAAAGCGCACAGATACGTAAACTGAAATAAAATAGTGTATTGGGATCATCCGTTCTCCTCTATTATGGTCAGTGCAAATAATTTAAAGCTAAAACCTGATTGATTGATTTAATCTCAAATTTATCCCAAATTATAAATTATTTGTTTTTTGTGTATACTGTATGTGTGCCTTCAAATTAATCTTGACTCATGGCAACTAGTACGTGTAATTTTCTTGGTAACTTTTTTGGAAGTGGTTTGTCATAGCCTTCTTCCTAGAGCAAAGAGTAAGTGACTGGCCCATTTAACTGGCTTCACGCCTAAGGCATCTTAGAACTCACAGCTTTCTAGTTTCTAGCCCTGTACCTTTAACCACTGCATTAAATTGGGTCTCATGCCTTTGCTATTACATGTATTTTCCAAGAATTAAGCAGCTAGTTTTTATGTTCTTGAAAAATACTTGTTTCCAAGTTGTTTCTCAGAAAACCAGTTGTCATAATAGTGATATCAAGTACCTGAAACGGTTTTTAATTTTGGCCAGCAGTCTGTTTCAAACGATTAGTAGCTGAAAATTAAAAGATTGTGCTAATAGATTAGAATTCTTGCTGTTATGTCATAATTTATGGTAAATTGTGGATATGGTTGCTTAAATTTGTGTAAAACAGGAGCTTGTAGCTTATGCATGATAGCATCAAACTGTCGGACTTGATGTGGGTGGTGATTACAACAACACTTCGATGTGGAAAAAGATGTCTCGAATAACTGATGTAGACATGGGAACTACTTTTATCTGTCACTTCTGGGTTATGTCTTGAGAATGTTGAATGCTTCTTTTGAATAATCAAGTGGTATTAACAATTTATAATTAATAGAGTTGGAGGGGAGTTTCGTCTTCAAACCTGGACTTTTAATAACTACAGAGTTTCTATTTTGCTTGATCCTGGTATGCATATTACATATTAAAAATATTTTGGAAATGAAGTTATAGATTAATAATGTAATTGGTAGTTAAAGCCACAGGTTCATAGAATGTGTAATGAACATACTTGTTTAGTAATGCACTCATCAGATAAAAGGATGTGGCATCCAACAGCTGGGTTGACTACTGGTATTAATATCCTTAGGGTAGTCCTACACTAGGGTTTTTAAAATTTGAAAGAAGTGGATGAATGAATTACTTGCACTTTCAAAATAAATACAAATCCTCCTCGTTCAATGCCTTTCATAACTTTGAATGGTCACTGAACGAGAGGTTGTAACCCAAGGACCACTTATAGCAATCTCAGCAACATAGGAATGGAAACAGATAAAAATTTTCTACTCCCACACTTGACTCCTCAGAAAAATCTCAAAACAAGTCCCAAATTGACCCTCTCCCCCAATAAATATTAGGTGATCTTTCTGCTGAAAATCATAATATAATATTGAGCCAATTTTTTTTCTTTGGACTCCAAATATCCAGAAGAGATTGGAATATATTCTCTGGATATTGCAACACAATATATTGAGTAAAATGGGTGGAGGAGGAGTGGGGGAACTAAAGAAATTATGGAGAATGTGGAATACCTAGCAAGGGTTTTTTTTCACTTGAGTTCCCTTTTGTATTAGAAAAATCTGTATATTAAATTTAACAGAATAACAGAGTTGGGAGTGACCTTGGAGGTCTTCTAGTCAAACCCCCTGCTCAGGCAGGAAACCCTTTTACCATTTCAGACAAAGGCTTGTCCAGGCTTTTCTTAAAACTTCCAGTTTTAGAGACAAATTGTTTCGCTGATTAATTGTGCTGTCAGAAAATTTCTCCTTAGTTCTAGGTTGATTCTCTCCTTGATAGGTTTCCATCAATTGCTCCTTGGCCTACCTTTATTTATGTAACAATTAGAACTTGTTTCCAATCCTACATTGGCAAACAACAGTATTTGCAGTTTTCTCTCAAGGCATGCATAAAAGAAATAAAGGAAAGCATACATAATAGTCATCCTTGCTGTTTTAAGATGTTTCATGCATCACAACTGATTTGAGTATATTGTCAGAATTAGAATAGGAGATAACCTTGGGCCCCACACAACCCAGCCCTTTTTTTCTTTTCAGTCCAGTGGAATTTTGGCAAGAAGTAATATAAAGAGGGCTAGATATGGCTAAGAGAGCCATTTTGTGCAGTAGTTAAGAAAATGGGAGACTAAGTTCTAGTTACACCTTAGGCACAAAGTTAGCTGGATGATCCTGGATCAGTCTCACACACACACACACACTCAGTCCTAGGAACCAGGTAATGGTAAACGATTTCTAAAATCTTGCCAAGAAAACTGTAGGGACATGCTTAAGCAATTGCCAAGAATCAAGACTGTGTCAGATGCATACAAACACACACTGCCAGGATACAGCTGGAGGCTATAGAAGAAACAAAAATCCAGAAAATATTCCTCGTGAACCCTAATGATAGAGGAATTGGGCAGTGAGTCATGTGACTCAGCAGCTCATAAACAACCTTTTCTTTCCTTTTTTAATGTAATTTTTATTGGGTTTTTTTATGCAACATCTCATTACACAGACGGAGTTGTTTCCAGGCATCACTTCCATCGTCTAATCATTTCAAATTCCATTTCCATTAATTATTATTCCTTAATTCCTAACATCGCTTTACCTTTTACTTCTTTCTAAAAACGATTAACATAATTCAATTCCATACATAAAATGATGTTGATGCTTTCCCTTTTATATTGCTTCCATTAAAAATTTAACCATACCCCTTTAATTCATTCCAACAACAATCTTAATCAGCCTCTTAATTAATTCCCTTTTTTACAATTTTATACAATTTCATTAATTTAATTTCATTAATATTCTAAGTCCTAATTCAAGGTCCATATCTACGTAATCATACATTCTATTACCCTGTTCTGATTTTAACTTTGTTAAACAAATTAATAATAGTAAATTCCTTTTCATACCCATTCCATTACAAATTTTGCTTTCTCCCTTTATTTAATACAGCAATTTTTTCTAATCTGCTTAATTTATAGTTATTCTAAGTCTACATAACATTTCTAAAATCATTGTTCATTCCTCTACCTTTTGATCTTCCTCTTATTTCCATGATTGCTTCTATTTTCTTTAATATTTTATAAAAAAATTAAAATCAAACAAAATCAAAATCAACTAAAAACCTAAATCCATAGACAAATTTATCAAAGTATATACCGGTAAGGCTTAACAATTATACAATTCAATTCAATTTTTGTCCATTAATAAAATTTGAGTTGATAGTTTATTGTTGGTAACAAAAGTTGATGATGATCAATAAAATAAAATAATAACATAATAAAACTGAAGAGAAGTCCATAACTTCTTTGTCAAGTCTTTCATCTGGCCTTTGAAATGAATGTGGCTAGTCCTCAACATATGACCACAATTGGGACCAGAACTTCCATCGGTAAGTGAGGTAGTTATTAAGTCGGTCATGTGATCAACATTTATGACCTTTTTGTTATGCTGTTAACTTATTGTTGATACATGGCCCATGCGGTCATTAAGCAAAACTGGCTTTCCCCATTGGCCATACTTTTTAGAAGCCAGCTGGGAAGGTCATAAATATTGATCGCATGATCCTGGGATACTATAACCATTCTAAATACATGCCGGTCGCCAAATGTCTGACTCATGATTACACAATCACAGGGAGGCTGTGACAGTTGTAAGTGTGAGGGCAAATCATAAGTCATTTTTTCAGCAATAATGTAACTTCAAATAATTGTTAAACAAATGATTGTAAGATGAGGTACTACTTACGTTAGAGATTGTATTCTTCAAAAAATAGTGGCCAACACAAATACTTATTTTCATTTTAATAGAAAGTTAAATACAGTTAATGTATTTGATTTTTTTTTCTTCTATCACATTAAAAATTGTAAATTGGTAATGATTTTGGAGCTCTCTGGGGCTACAAAATTCAGGACTTGTAGAGACCTAGGTCCAGGCATGATTAATTGCATTTTAATAGGAAGATGAATTATATAAGCCTTGTTACATAGTCTAAACTTGTAAGCCAAAGCATGTGTATTTCAAAGAGAATTTCATAAGAGTGAAAATACAGATTGAGTTAGAACTGCAGAGATCAAGACGGAATATCTAGTTATTATATTATATTTCCTAAATAGATATGGACCAATTGCCATTTCTTATATACTTCATTTCTGCCAACCTAGCAGTTCGAAAGCATGTAAAAATGCAAGTAGAAAAATAGGGACCACCTTTGGTGGGAAGGTAACAGCGTTCCATGTGTCATGCCGGCCACTTGACCATGGAGATGTCTTCGGACAGTGCTGGCTCTTCGGCTTTGAAATGGAGATGAGCACCTCCCCCTAGAGTCGGGAATGACTAGCACAGATGTGCGAGGGGAATCTTTACCTTTATATACTTCATAGATTATTGAGAATAGAAGAGGGGAGAATTGGATATTCTGTTTTGAGACCTTTGATAGAAGATAATATTATACAAACAAATAAATAATGCAAGGTAGAGAGTGTGAACTTAGCATTTTTACATTTATAGCGATCTTCATTAAGGCTCATTATCAGTATACATATCATGTTTTATGCATTCATATGCATGCATTTTTAAAATGTGAGAACCATTCTTCAAAAGCAAGTCTTCTCAGATGGCTTACAATTAAGCATTAAAATCACAGATAAAACATCTGAATAAAAAATAATTAAAATTTGCTATAATTTAACTTTAATTAAAATGTATAAGCAAATAAATAAGAGAAGCAGCAGATTATTAAGAAAAGTAAATTCACACAGTAGGAAATAGCATGATATCTATTGTATTTTTCTTTAAATTATTATAAGATATATACAATTTATATACATTGTACATATACATACATGTATGTTTATCTCTGTAATCTCTTCTCACCCCTATAGATCCTATCTCAGGTTCTCTATCAAAGGCCTGGGGATTTGAAAATCCTGCACAGTAACTTAGTTGTTCTTAGTGATCAGAAAACATTATATTCCAGTGAAGTGTTGGAACTACTCTCCTAGCTTATATGTCACAGTCCTGAGTGCTCCTATTATACTGGGACCACTTTGGCCTTTACTTTCTGCCTGCTTTCTAATTCATTCTTTGGGCCCTGGTACTTCTACAGTTTCTCATACTCCTTCTTCCTGATAGAGTTGTCACTTGGCACCACTATATCTATCACCACTGCTACCTTCTGCTCCTTATCTACTACCATGATATCTGGTTGATTGGCCGGTACCTGAATGGATCTAGAAATCTTAGCCTGTTATTCACCAGGAACTTGTGTGGAATTTCCCATTTGAACTTGGGAAAATCTATAGTCCATTCACAGTGCAGATGCTTCTATACACAAGGCCAGCTATTTGGTTGTGCTGCTCAGTGTATGCTGACATACTGTTCCCGCATGCAATCTTACACCTTATCACTATGTATTGGATAGTTTCTGAGGCATCTTTGCATAGTCTGCACCTTGGGTCCTATCTAGTAGACTCCTGATTCTATGGATCTAGTGCTTAGTGCCTGTCCTTGTGCTGCTTTGTGCTATGTGCTTCAATGCTGTCTTTCAGTGACGCTTGTGATATCTTTTTCTTGACATAGTATACTTGGAAAGAATGACGGTTTTTTTAAAAACTAAAAATATGGAAACTGTGAAAATGCTTCTTGTGAAATCAGTGTTTTGTTGATTGGGGACATAAATTATTATGCATTTTAATACATAGATAATATTGGCTTATTGGCTAAGATTCTAAATCATTTGAAGGGAACATTAAATAGATTTTATGATGCATTAATGAGCATAGATCTGTAAATTAATGCATTAAAGACTAAACTGTGTTTTTAGGGAAAATGAAGTTAACAAGTTATAGAAAAATGGTGAAAAATCAGAGTAAGTTGATTATTTAACTTTTATATGCTGCCAGAATGGTTACCAAAGATGAAGTAATAGATGTAATAATTCTCTGATGTGCAAATAATAGTGAAAGGAACTGGACAGAACATGAACATAATTGATTCTTGCTTCTATAGCTGTAGACTTTATGCACTGACCAAGTGCCATCAAATTTAACATATTGTTAAGTGGAAAATTTCAAAGGAAGTACTGTACAGTCAAAATGTATTTAAAAAGACAACACTTTTTTTTAACATGGAAGGATTGATAAAAAGGAAGGTGAAAGCCCAGTTTAACTGAGAAATTGTTGAAAATCATAAAAATAAAGTAAAAATATAGCTCTAACATTTAATTCTGATCAAGAAAAGTTCCATCACAGTGATAGAGAAGTGATAGAGAAAGTATGATAGATTCAAAGGTTCACTTCAAGAAAGGGAAGTCTTGTCAAAATGAAGATAATCAAGTAATACAGGAATGGACTATGTATGTAAATAAGCAGACAAAAAGAAGATGTATTAAAGAGATTTTGCTGGAAAAAATAATTAGAAAAACAAATGGACTTTAAGTTTCTTTGGAGGCTCTAGCAGTGGAGCACAGCTATCATACACAGTAGACTGAAGATCAGTACACTCCTATGTGGGATGGTTGTCTTCTTCCACCAAACATGCTGCTTTGGGGGGGATACACATGGAATGGTGAGGGAGGAAGGGAACATGCATCTAACCAGCCACATCAACCAAATCAACCCTGATATCAATGGAATGACAATGTCTCAGCCATATTGCCACCATATCTAAATGTATACCAAATCTGTCTAAAGTCAAAGCCAACATTGACCAAGGCAATAACTGGTTTGATGTCTAAGGAGATTCTCAGTCATCCAGGTCATGGTTGTCCCAAAAATGCTTTTAAAAAGGCAACCTTTCTTTGTTTTTCCTCGAAGATGTTTCGCCTCTCATCCAAGAACTTTGAAGAACGGAAGAAGCTTCTTGGATAAAAAGTGAAACATCTTTAAGGAAAAGCAAAGAAAATCCAGTTGCCTTTTGAAAAGCACGTTCAAGAGAGTGATTGATTTATTAATCAATAGACATTAAAAATAAGCCAAAATATAAGAGATCTGCAGAGAAACTCAATGAATTAAAGAATCTGAAGAACTGAGATAAATAAATGTGAACAGAGCTGGGGGGTTTTCTTTGAGAAAGTTAAAAATACACTCATTGCTAGGACTAGACAGTGAGTATCCATTTAAGGCTTGTTACAAAATTCAAATGTGAAATAACAACCTTTCTCTAAAAACAGCATCTGTTCTAGAAATGGAAATGATCAGTGTTTATAAAAAAACAGATGCAAGGCAGGATATTATAACACAGTTTGTTTAATGTCTGTTCAGCTTAACTCGTTTAACTGTTCCATTTAGCAAAAATGGAATAGTATTTTGGGGAAAGCTGCTCATAGCAATCCTGATTTTCAACATCCTACTCAGAAATCTAATTTGTGCTTCAAGAGCTGCAGGAACACATTGTTTTTGATAGATGAAACAGAAAGGATAGCAGCCAACCGCCTACATGTGGCAACTTGCCAGGATTGAACATGACTTTTGGGAAGGAGCCATAAAATAATGAAGGAAGGCTGGCTAACTACAAAAAAACAGCTACCAAAACCAGGATAGAATGTGAAAGAGTCGAACAAAACACTACAAAGTACATTTTGCTCATGTTTTAATCATGTTTTGGAGTCATAAGTACATATTGCTCAGAAGAAATAGATCGTATTGATACTAAACTATTTCTTTCTTTTTCAGTTACTGTCCTAGATTTCAATTATTTGCATATATTCCACAAACTGTTCCTTTCCTTTCTCTATTCATAATGCAGCATTTTGGCTGTTAACTTTTACAACTACCTAGTTCTTTCTATGGTGCTGTACATAATTCAGTAATGAAGCTAGGCCAATTCTTAAAGTTCTATAGGTATGCTTGGTTTATATCAATTTTTGGCTAATGAACACGGATCTGCACGATCGCACCATAGGTTTTGTATACTAAAAATTGTAAAATGCTTCTTTTCTAGCATCTTTTTCCCCCTGGAATTAATTGATGTGTATGTTTTGAAGTTTAGATTAAATCAACCATCCAGATCACAATATTTGATAGCATGTAAGTAAATAAAAGTGCTATTTAGAGAAAGACATTCTCCAGGTGACACTTCTTTGTTCCTTTTAACAATAGTCTATCACTAGATAATTGAGAGTCAATATTGCTTTCATGAAAAGCCATTGAAGTTTTCTAGAAAGAGCCCTCTTCATTCTCTTGTCCCCTGGGACTGGAAAGTTTTTTTTTTTTTTTCTGAGCAATGCTGGTGATTGATTTTTGGAACTTGAGAATGATATTTGAATAGTCTCAGCTTTTCTGACCTATTTCTCATAATTGCCTGATAAGATATATCATAATGGTTTCTTCTTCAGAACAGCATTATCTGAGAAAAATAGAAGCCTCTCTCTCTCTTTCTCTGTTTTAAGGGAACATAAAGGAAAGAGTAACTTAATAACAACAAATGCATTCTTTTAACATGACTGTAATTTTCTTGTTAACATATTTTAGACAGAGGTTTGCTTTAATCAAACAGAAAGGAATATTTCAGAGAGATTTTTTTCCTAGATGTTAGCAAAATATTTTAGGTTGCAACCTTAAATATTAATTGAGGTTCTAATGGAGTATTTCTTTTTCTTCATCACTTGATGTAGCCTATGCCTCATGAAATTGTGTCCTTTTTACATTTAACTAAGAAAAATAAGCCACTGAATTACTAAACATAGGATTATACTAAGCATACTAAGCATTATTAAGCATAGGATTATATGCACAAATTGGCCTTTTTCCATACATCTGCCCTGCAATCTATTTGCTATTTTCCATACATCTGCCCTGCAATCTATTTGCTATTTGCTCTGTTGCACTGGAAAAATTGATTTAAAAAAAAAGATACTTCTTTCTT
>JANHJO010003399.1:125848-139755 GCA_032468235.1 Pseudoxyrhopus heterurus | reverse complement strand
GGCCACAAGTCTTTAAATTGCCAAGTTTGGACACTCCTGGGCTAAAGTGTCTGGTATAATTTCAACCAAGTGTGGATTTTAACGAAATTGGGCGTAACAAGTGCTAGTACTTATCTCGAAAAGCCGAACAGAATTGGGTTGGGTTGAGGCTTCCATGAGGCGCCAGGAGAGGCTTCCACAAAACATTTCTGCAGAATTACAGATAATATTTTTATGTAGGAGTTGCAATTTTATCTATACTGCACAGCATCGATTGCTTAGGAAGTATTTGTTATTAGGTTTCATGAATTTTTTTTTAGTGCAGCTGAAGTTCAAATAGTGAAATGCAATTACTTTATAAGGTAAAATAGATGTATGAAAGGAAACTCGAGAAGGAATGTTTTGGAAGAGAATCCACACTTTATTTATTTTTTTATAGTGGTTGCATTTAAACTGGCAGATGAAGTAATGAAAAGTAAACATCATTTTAAAAAAGAAAATATTTACATCATATATAAACAGTACAGAAATGCATAAAGCTAAGGCCAAACTATCTCATTCCAAAATTAATACAGAGAATATTGGTATTTTCTTGGAATGGAGTCAAGGAGTTGTCCCATAATTCATGATAAAATATAGTCATTACTGGTCAACTGAATATCGTTTAGATTTGACTGCAATTCCAATTTTGTAAAACTTTGAGAAAGGAGAAAACGTATCCTCAGTTCAGTGGATTTCTGTATGAAAAAGGATCCATGTTTTTAAAATAGTGTCATGTGTATATAATAGTACTTAAATTCCACAGTCAGAATTATTTTGCTTAAAGATATACATAACTGGATGCTTTTGTATTATATGAAGATAATCCTATCTGAAGAAACATATTATGTTTCATAACAGTACAATGTATTAGATTTTAAATAATGATTTACAGGAAATAATGTATTGAAATATATATGTAGTAGCTATTTTAAGGAAAAGAATAGAAACAGTTTTCAAAAGCATATTAAAATATCTTAGAATATTTATGCATATTTTAACAAAGCAATTATTTAACAAAATGGAAGGTTCAGCAAAAGTATGTACAAACACAAGAGATTTCAAACTCAGGTCACTTGATATCCTAACAACAAAATGTAAAAACAATGCCCCATCAACACTCATTTATAAATCAGCTTTGATAAAGTTGGCTAAGGATTTTTACATCAACTATCATTAGATAAAAAGGCAAACTGTCCTGTAAGTAAGCAAAGCAGAAACAATATCAACAAAAAAATGCTTCCAGAAGTCTTATTCTGCAGAAATTAATTATGTAACGGATGGCCAATTAAAAAAGTGCTAATTTCTTGAAGGATTATCTATCCATAAATAAACACTGTTTTTATCTTGTATAAAAATGTCATTCTGAAGTTATTTCAAGATCCCGTTGATTATTAAGAGGTAAGATACAAAAACAAAATCCAGAAGTTTTTTTTGTTTTTTCCAAGTTAACATTGCTACCTATTACCTATTACCTGTAAAGATTAATAATGATTTTGTATTGATTTGCATTCCCAGGATACAGTAACAGTTCCCGTGGAATTAACATTTGCATTTTATAGCTGTCAGAATGATTTCTTGTGGGATAGTGTACATGGAATGAAAAGGCAAAGAAACAAGGTAGATTGACTAGAATGGGCAATTTTCAATACACCTTAGTTCAGATAATGCAGATTTTCAATGTAATTCAGGGCCTATTTAAAAGTTTTTTCAGTGTCTTTGGGTTTTCTCAAATTCCTATTTTCGAGTCATTTTACCATGCTCATTTCCACAACCATGAACTTACAGGAAAAGATTTACATGACATAAGGCATTTGTAGGTATTTGTGTATGCATTTTATTTATTCAAATATGATTCACATACACACTTTGTGAGTGATTGTTTTGTTATATAAATCACTGAGATTGTATTTTCTTCACATTTTTATGTACAGACTGTTTAAATATGCACATTGGGAAATTTAGTTTAAATATGCACATTGGGAAAATCATATCACAGATTTCTTACAAATATGCTCTGGTTTGTGGACAGCTTTAATAGGTGAATATTGGGTAACTCCCTATTAATATTCGGATCAAGTCAATTTTTCATTTTATGATTTTTACCTATCGAAATTGTCCCAAGCATTTTTGCATGCCAACTGTTGTTCTGATCAAGGAAAATAATTGCTAATGCTTGCGTAAGAGTTTATACTGCTGTAATGGGAGATAATGTGATGTTTCTCATAATTGCAGAAAAGTTTGGATATTTGGAAAAAAAATACCTCCAAATTTAATTTCACTTTTCTGGCAAAGAAAAGTAGCCTGGGATATAAAACAGTCCTTCAGTGGGTAAGATCAGAAGCAGTAGATTCACATCTATTTCATTGTTCAAAATTATTTAGCAGACAAGATTTCACTTCTCTTTTGGAACTGAATTCAGAAAATTGTTCTTTAGGAATTTTATTGGTGTGTGTGTGCCTGCATGTGTGTAATATGTTTAAGCAGGGGTTAGATAAATATTGTGAAAATATACGGATGGCTAAGCAGCAAAGAAATAAGGTCACATTCACCAGAGAAATAAAAAAATAGGTTGAAGCAAGATATTTTCAGATAAATGGGCAGGAAATTTCTTAGCACTATCTTGCATTACTTAATGTGCTCACATCATGATGGAAGAGATTTTTATGGGTTTTATGGCTTTTCCTAATCCCATTAATGTCTAATTTTTTAAATATATGATATATGATAACCAACAGCAACAAGAAAACCTAGATTACAGCATGTAACAACTATAGTGTATCTTTTTGTCCAGTTCTATGTAATGGTATAAAGTTGAGCTAGACTTTCCTTATTTAGATCTGAAATACTGCAACCTAATATTCAATATGCAAACAATCAAAATGCCCTAAAACCTCATTGAAATCTAGTAATTGTTTTTGAAAAACAGTTCCAAAACTGCACAATGAACAGATGAATCAGACATATTAAGAAAGTTCATTAGGTCCAGTACTGTGTTTCCAATCAAAATCAGGGTGATGTTTCACGAAGCAAACGATCAGTGTGTCGAGATGCTGATTGCCTATTTCCAGTGGTACATATTGCTCTGAAGCACAAATGGTTTACTTTGGACAGCAGTAAACAATCTGGATATGCCAGATGTTGCTAAAATTTAACTTGAGGGATGCTGAACTCTCACCCAGTAGGACCAATGTGGTAGAAAATGCTGGGTCATCAGCATCCCTCATGAACGCATATTAAAAAGTCTAGATATTGTCAAGAATTTTGATGGATTAGGCGAAAGAGGCAGCATGGAAATTTTCAATTTCAGCTACCGTTTCAAAGCTTTGAATTAGCATTAGCCACTCATTCTTCTCAATAACAATAGATTCCAAGCCCACCTTCTGTTTGAACAATTACTTATCATCAAATAAAACAATTTCTTTATCTCTTCTGGTCCCTAAACTTTTTTTTTAAAAAAAAACCCTATAAATTATGCCTTTGGTTTAGCCATAGTTGTACATAATGGTGGTCAACAACTAAAATGAAAGGAGAAGGGGGAGGATACATATGTAATTGAAAAATATACAGATTATATCTACACTTGCATATGCATCCTCTTATTTATATAGCATTAGCTGCACTGCATTACTTTTATTATACATCCTTGTAGTATTGGATTTCAATTCCCCTTGGCTGTGCTGGCTAAGGATGATAGACCTTGAAATATGTCAACTGGAGGACACCAGATTGTGGAAAACTGGATCTGCATTATTAGAACTACCAGTAATTAATTAGGGAATCTATGGTTGTTTGGTCCCCAGGATAGTTTGTGGAAAATAAATTGTCAACCGAACATTAGTCTCTCAGGAAAAAAAAGCACCAACATTATACAGTAATTTGGGAGGCAAGAAAACCATTATTCAGAAACAATAGAATTAGGAACAGTTACAGAATCCATGCAATACAGAAAGCCTTAAAGTGAAATGACTAAAAGTATAGCTTAAGAAAAAGAGAAATCTAATACGACATAATGAATAATAAGATAGGTCATTACTAACTTAACACAAGTGAACTCATATATATATTTCTTACATAATAAAAAAGGCACATCGTCCTGCAGTTCTGGTCACATTTTTTTTTCTCTGCACACAGATGCAGATAAACAAGTCTATAGAAATTCAAGGAGAAATCAAATCTTGCATCAATTACATTTTTGTAAATACAATATCAGTTTTGCTTGCTTCGTGTGAGATGGCAGCTTCTCTGAAACCGAAGAAAAGGTTGTTTCGGATCTCCTTGGAGAACTGACTACAACACTGAATAAATATCCTCACTGTGGTATATGAGAACAGTTTTAACAAGAGTTCTGAATTATGGCTGGTGTAGTATATCTATGCTCAAACTATTGATTTTGATGGCATTTAATTACAACTATTCACTGGTGATCAATATGTGTAGGAATTAGATGTAATTTGATACTACTAAAACAGCATTAAAAATCTTGGATCATTCTGATTTATTTCTGATTTTGCTATAAGATAAAGCTAAAAAAGTGACGATTTGGTGTACCGAGGTAATAATTAGGTTTTACAGTAAAGTAATTTTTACAATTTATTCCCCCTGTTTTAAAACTCTTCTACAGCTTCACTAAATAGAATAGTACAAATTCAGAATCTTGTATTTGGAAAACGAATCACAAAAGGATGCATTGGATTATATATGTGCTTCCATTCATTAAGAGAATGCCATTACCCTTAGGATCCTCAATGAATATCTTATACAATGCCCTTCAATATTCAGAAATAGAATTTTAAGAATTTGGAGGGAACTATCTCAGAAAGAGAAAGTAAGAATTATTATTCATGGAAAGGTGTTTGATTCAACAAGCATTTCTACTTCATTTATTGTCACTCTTTTTTAAATGGTCGAAGTTATTAATCCAGAGATTTGCCAATGCTTCAATAGGCCTATAGAGTTCATGTATGAATCAGTTCCAAAAATTTGGAGGACTATTTTATGCCAGCAAGTTGTTGTTCAAGACACTGGATTGTATGGTTGACTGAAATTTCACTAAGAGTTATACATCTAATAAACATAAAAAGGTTAGAAAAAAATCAGAGAAACAAAATGGATTGTTTGAGCATATCTTCACAAAAGAAGACATTTCAGAAGTCAGAATATCTCATTCTTTTTATAAGTTGATGTATACAAACCAAGGGATGAGTATACATTGATAAATTGTGCGGTACTGCAACTATATTGCAAATGTTTCTTGTTTCTGCAGAACTGTATAAAAATAATTTACTAAAAATCTTCAGTAATAGAATCAAAGGCGAAGTGTTTTACTTTTTTGGCTAATGGTTTTCCTCATAGACCTGTCTTAGAAATATTATAAAAGCAGTAATCTCTAAGTTTTAGTACTGGGACAGTTGTGTTGAAAAAAAAAATCTATATAATATATTATCAGGACAAACTTCAAGCCATATGTTTCCAATACAAAAAATACAAGTCCAAAAATTACTAAAACAATGAAAACAATGCTAAAATGAAAATGATTTTTTACAACACTGAAAAGAAATAACTTTCTGGAAGAAAATTAATTCATTTGCTTTCGAAGAGAATCTGTGAAAGTATTGAGGGAATCATCAAATCTGAATACAGTACATGAATGTTCATCAACTGGTAAGCAGAAAATGATGAACTGGTTGAACTGGTTGTATTTTCACTGGGCTGTTCAAAAATCTAGATTCAAGTTTATCATCTAGACAAACGGAAAGTCCTTAAAAAAAAATCCAGCAGTCATAGAACCGTTGTCCTAATACACTTCACACCATGTTAGACAACGTGGTTTTGCTCTTCACTGAAGGCTTCCATCACAGACCAAACTGAAAAGGAAAAAGTAGGAAACAGAAGCCAATTTCTTTCCTGATCGACGTTGTGCTGACTCTGAAAGGAGAGAGCAAAAACCCGCTGCTGAGTCCATCTTCTGTAGCCTCACCAGGCCTGCCGTTCAGCAACAAAACTTCGATGTGCATGGCTCAAGAACATATCGGTGCTCGTTGGCGGTAATGCAACATCTTCAGCAAATCTTTGAGCAAGAGGTTCTTCGGTCATCGACGTAGACCTTCCACAAGTTATCTGCACTCTCTTACTTGTTTCATTATTTTGCTATCAGCCAAGGAGTTTGACCCTTTAAGGGACAGACGTAATTATTTTACATAGAAAGGTTTCATCGAGGGTAATAAAAACGCTTCTATTTGCTTAAACACTAGGCAACAATCTCCCTTGGAATGGCTTATCTGTGCTGCAGTGTTGTGTATTACAGTGTGATCCACATTTGCCTTTTCTAGCTGCAAGTTCAGTATTTGGCTTATATTGCTAATGCCCACTTCTAGCTGCCATTTTCATCTGCACCATACTTTAAAAAATAGCTGTCATTTGCAGCCGTATATTTGCAGTTTTCCTACAGTTCATCGCTCAGATCAGTAAGTGGCACTGTAAGTACATGGCGTGTATGTCAAATTAACCTAAGACAGGAGTGGGAAATGCCTATTTGAGTTGCACAGTAAGGTGCAATACAGGTAGTCCTCGACTTACGACCACAATTGAGCTAAAAAATTTCCTTGCTAAGGGAGGCAGTGCCTCACTTTACGATCTTTTTGCCACAGTAGTTAAATGAACCATGCAGTCATTAATTGAATCTGGCTTCTCCCATTGATTAGTTGGAAGGCAGCTGGGAAGATCCCAGACGGTGATCACATGACCCTGGGACACCATCCTGAATACATATGACTTGCCAAGCCCCTGATGTTTGATCATGTGACCATGGGGATGCTGAAACAGTCATAAAGTATGAAAACCAGTTATACATCATTTTTTTCAGTGCTGTTGTAACTTCGATGACTAAATGAACAATTGTATATCGAGGACTACCTGTATACATATGGACTTATTTAAATCTCAATGCACACTATTGTAGTTAGTGTTGGCAGCCAGAATTTGTTTGTTGCATTATAGAAATATAATATAAAACAAGGGTCTCCAACCTGGGCAAAGCTGGCTGAGGAATTCTGGGAGTTGAAGTCCACAAGTCTTAAAGTTGCCCAGGTTTGATATAGAAAACCTCAATGCAACCAATTTAGTTTAGCAAAATTCAATGTAAAGAAGTGTGATAATAAGTTGAAGGGAGGGAAAATATTATGCCCAAGACTAGAAAAAGCAACAGGACAAAAATCTAGCATTGGCTACCCAAGTCCAGTCTAACACCAGTCTAACAGAATATAGACCAGTGTTTCTCAAAGTGTGGTCCTTGGAACTCTGGGGCTTCCCCAAGAGCCTCTCAGAGGTATGCAAAATCAATATTATTGGCCAGCCTTTGTTGAAAAATACTATATTAAAATCCCATCAGACAATTATAAGAAATGATAGTGGCAGCAAATGCTCCAATTGTAATTTTTAATATAATAAACATCGATAAATATAATCCATACAACCAAAAGCTCTTTCGGGACTCACCATAATTTTTAAAAGTGGGAAGGAATCCTGAGATTAAAAAAGTTTAAGAGACACTGGTGTAGACTATTCACTGTGATCATCAAAGGCATAGCTACAATATGGCAATCGGAGTTCTTATAATTATGATAGAGGCACGAAAACAGAGTAATATTTATTTTTTTATTTATTTACTTGTTTATCAAATTTATTTGCCACCCATCTTGTGGTGTGGGGGACTAATAGAACTGCTCTGGGACCATTTTTGCTAAATAGCCTTTCCTCAAGCTGTTAGCTGCCTAGAAGAAATAGAAGTGAATGGGCCCAAGAAATGGTAGTTTTAGAAAGATTTATGTGAGTCAAAGAAAATGATACTCTGTTATTTCTGTTTCTTCTACGGTCCAGATCTTTCAACACTTAAGCTGTTGGGATTGAAATGCACACACGCAATACAAAATTTCCCTCCACTCAAATCTCTGTGAATGCATTTTAAATAATAGCGATACCAATATCAATAGCACTTAGACTTATGTACCACTTCACAGTGCTTTAGAGCCCTCTATAAGTGGTTTACAGAGTTGGCATATTGCCCCCAACAATCTGGGTCCTCATTTTACTGACCTCGGAAGGATGGAAGGCTGAGTCAACCTTGAGCTGGTTAGGATCGAACTCCTGGTAGTAGGCAGAGTCAGCCTGCAATATTGCAATCTAACCACTGCGCCACTATGCCTATTAATAATGGTAATCCTAACCAATTATTATAATCTTCCAAATTCTATTTAGCTTGATGCTGAGATTATGAGGCAGGGAGAAAGCAGTGTATCCTTTACCATTTCCCTTCCAGTTCTTTACAAAAAATCTCCAGCTCTGAGAAAAGGGTGTGTCTGTTAGCTTCTTCTTTTCTGCACTGTTGCCCTTAAAGACTTTCCTTCAAGAGAGCATTAAATGGACCTAGTGGCACAAGGATATTGGAAAGCTGGGTCCAATGAATTTATGGAGGAGGGAGCACAGGACCAGGATCACTCCTGATGGTCCTTGCCTCTGAAGGCTCATTCTGCGTATTTTCTGAACCTCTTGAAAATCTATGTACAAATGCTAGAAATTTCCATTATTTGCTAAATTGATCAGAGTTGCATTTAAGATCTCTAATTTTGCATCAAAAATTGTGCTTCTGGTCAGAATCTGATAGGAAAAAATCAACTCGATCTTGACCCATTAAAGACATTAGGAACCTTTTTAGGATATATACATATGACTAGTTTGTTATCAGTTTTGAACAATGTTGTGCTTCTACCCTTTGTGTGTAGGGAAAGTGAAGATGAATTGCCACTGTTACCTCTTACTACATTGACTTCATTTTGCACGTTAAAATACCAATATAGAATTTATTTACAAATGCTATTTCATTTCCTTTTAATAATAAAAAATCCATAGTATTTTGATATGTCCTTGCACTCATTGTCACTTTTTTTTCTCTTTGTATGTACATGGAATGGTTCTTTCTGGCATCTTTATCCAATAGCTTCTTAAGCTTTGGCACTTACTTTTGAGTGCACAAATATCATGCCAATATTGCAGCTGAATTCCACAATGCAAAAAGCAAAGTTATCAACATATATATAATTAAACAAGCAACTGGCAGACAGCTAGAAAGCAGAATTGTAGCATTTTATGTACAAAAATATGCAGCATTTTATGCATATCTGTTGGCACTTTCAAAAAAGAACAATGTATAAAAATAAATATTCTATGCACAAACATACACACAGACATACAGGCCAGTCCATGGTTAGAATATTCACTGCAAAAGAAAAACATATAAAACTATGTTAGTGTCACCCATCCTGTTGGAGGTGTAAAAAATTAAGGGGTCGTTGACCCATACGATATAATCCTGTGAATTTTGTGGTACTTTTGAATAGTATTACGTATAATACTATCTAAATAGACATAATTAGATTCATGGAAATGTCTCTAAATGTTAAAAAAATGTTGGTGTGATATTGAATTATACACTCAAACTCTGGAATCTGTCTGAGGGGAATCACTTCTGTTTTAAATGGCCATTTTTGTGAGTAAGAGGCACACACATTTTCTCTTCTGAATTTCGAACTGCTACCACCCACCAGAGTTAATGAACTTCCTTCGAAAAGTTTAGTAGCATCTCAAGAGAAAACATTGTGTATCATTTTGCCTTGATCAACATGTAATATTTAATTTAATTGTCATATACCTATTGTACTAAATAGAAAGGTAATATGTTGTTACTACGCAACTTCCATGCTTTATAGTTTGTTACTATATTCACAACATGCAATAAAACCAGTATCACAGCATGCTATACTTTGAGGAATTTTTACCTTATTCCAGCATCCTTGAATTGGCAATCCATCTTCCCCCTATAAGAGAGAATTATATAATCAGGACACACAAGAAGAGGAAGAGACTAAAACAGGGAAATTTTTTATAAATGTAGAATCTGTACAGCATGTAAAACAATTAAGTTAACCTAAAAAAGTATATCTTGCTTAGACAGTGGATGCCAAAGCGATGCTAAATTCTATATCGCAAAATATACATGTCCAAACTCCCCATCATCTAGTTGACTTTGAGCCTTTCACTACGATCTACTGGTACGTGAAATCTAGGTCCATCAAAATCAGAAAGGCTTCCCATTAATTCCTGTGATGGCTGTGAAGATCACTTCAAGGATGGAGCTGTTACTGGTTGAGAAAGATGAAGCCTTTCCTTCAAATGTTCCTTGTTAGGCTTCTGAGTACAGGTAGTCCCCTACTTACTATTCATTTAGTGACCATTTGAAGTTACAACAGCACTGAAAAAAGCGACTTAGGACCCTTTTTCACATTTAAGACTGCTGCAGCCTTCCATGGTCACGTGATCAAAATTCAGATGCTTGGCAAATGACTCATATTTATGGCAGTTGCAGTGTCTCCAGGTCACGTGGTCACCTTTTGGGACCTTCTGACAAGCGATGTCAATGAGGAAGCCAGATTTGCTTAACAACTGTGTTACTGACTTAACAACTGCAGCGGTTCATTTAACAACAGTGGCAAGAAGGGTTATAAAATAGGGCAAAACTCACTTAGTGACTGTCTCACTTAGCAAAAGAAATGTTGGGCTCAATTGTGGTCGTAAGTCGAGGACTACCAGTATAACTCAATGCAGAGGGAAAATACAGCTCAGTGACTCCTGAAAGGCTAATGGATATGTGGATACCAACACAACGTTCATGCTGTATGGATTTATCTGTTTATGTGCCCTTCTCAAATAAAAAGATGAGAGCTGCAAAACCCTCAAGTTCCCATTCTCCTTTAAAGACCTTGTCAGAATATGTGTTGTACTAAGAGTTTCCACTGAGGGGAACTAGTCTGTCCACTTGCTCCATATACTTACAGGATTTCCAGGAAAAGGTAAAAGGAAAAGGCTGCTGTGTGGCAGTTTCAAATAAATTGTGGTTGAGTTTGAGATAAATTGACTCCAATCCCAAACACTGCTGACATCCTGGGATCACAGAGGACCAGAGCTGGTGCAAAATCTTTGCCCGGAAGCACCCCAAGTAACAATTTTGCCCTCTACATTATCGGGTGCTTTCTAAATCAAACGCTGTTTCCTAATATTTACAGCTGTAAAATTCAAGAGCTAAGGTTCTATTAAGAAGAAGTGGAAACAGATTCCATTGGTACAATGATCCGATTGATGGGAATGAATTATATAGTGCAGTGCACATAAACCCCAAAGTTAGAGAGTGTGACGGGGGTTACAACTCAGGGATCAACAGCAGGATATGGTCACAGAAGTATATTTCTTTGCAAAGGCTGGGAATGGAAACATACACTAGTAAAAAGGAAAAATTAAGTATCTCAAGTTGAAAAAGCACAATCACTAAATCTGCACAGAATGCAAGGCAAATGTTAAGTAGCTGTCATGCTTGAGTCAGAAAGCATATTAATTTAAGAATATAAGCAAGAAAACTGTGTCATTCTTAATTTTTGTTTTACAAAATGTATTCCTGGACCTACATGAAGGATGGATATGTATGTCTTTTACAAAATAATACCAATAAATGAAGATTATCCTTACAGAGAATTTGGCAATAAAGTAATTGGAACTAGTCTTAGGAATATCAGACTGCACTATTTTTAATTTTTAATTGAAATTAGATGTGCTGAAGATTTTTGAGGTTTCACTGTGATAGCCAAAATATTCAGTCAGATACATGCAAATATACATACAGTATGTGATTTCCAAATTGCCCCAAAAGCAAACATTAATTGTTTAAATTAGAGTGTATGCAGAATGAGCAAAAATTGTTAGGCTTTTAAATAACTAGACTTTGAGATTTTAATCCAGGTTCCTTGATGAAATTCTTTGCTTCCATGCTAAAAGTGCTATTGAGAACCTTACCCGATTCTCAGTAATATTTCCAGCTAACCCGATCCATTTCATATTCCATATGTTGTTCAACACCTACCCTATGCATATCCTATGCAATGGTGTGTTCAATTAATTTGTGTGTAGGAATATTGCTGGTGGAGACTGGATCTCTGAAGGGTTTGGTTCATGGGAAGTCGAGGCAAACCTCATGTGCTTCCGGTGTCTGAACCTTTGGGTGAACTTTGTATGACCCTGCCTTGTAGTATTTCTATTATCTCACCTTTCTCATGATCTCACCCGCAGAAGCTCTGTGCTGGAAACCCCCCTTGTTTATACCAGTAGGGGATAGTCTTATCTCAGATGATGTAATCACACTGTCTTCGCTGTTAGCTTGTAACATAGAGATTATAAAACCAGCAGGGAAGCTCAGAACGGGGCTTTTTCTCTCTGCTCTTTGAAACTGCAAGCACGGTGTCTGTCTCTTTCCTTCATACTCCCTTAAAATTAGTAAAGTATTAAGAAAGTATCTTAAAGTATTAAGAAAGAATACATGATGACGACGACGATGAAAATGACTGTGGCAAGAGAAAGCAAAGGTAATATCAATAGTAATAGGCACCTTGGTGCAACCCCAAAACAACCGGAGCAACAGCATCGGCATCGACAAATTCACCATCAGTCAATTGCAAAATGCAGCTTTACTCCAAACAGCTTACATTCTCTAACATCCTCTAACATCAACATCTACCTATTCCAGGTCCTTGGGAAGGACTAGATGGGTGAATAAAAAATGCCAAATCCAGTCTGAACATCTGGCTGACTGTGTCATGAACCATAACAAAATAAATTAATAAAGGCGGGATACAAATAAATAAATAAATAAATAATTTCCAGGGAAAATACATTCACATGCACATGCTTGTCAAAAGCTACCTCATCCACACCTGTCTTTTATTCGCATTATCCTTATTCAAGGATATTGAATTGTCACCATCATTCTTATCATCACCTTTTGTTATTGGTCTGTGCCATGGTAACAGGAACTACCAAATACAACACAACTAGAGGATTTGTTGTTCAGATACAAACCCAGCAGGCAAATCAGTCTCATAATATTGTGCCTGAGATATTGATGGTGTTGAGGAACTGGAATTTTGAGAGGAATAAAAGGTGCCAAATAGAAACAATATTCAACAGGTGAGTCACTATCTTTTTTATTCATTGGCATCACTATAAACTCCCTTTCCGGTACAAAAAGAGACTTTGGAATGGAAAAATGATTCTGTGGTTGTTGGAGAAAAGACCCAGTTCCTTCCTTCTGTTTTCTTGCAATTTGTTCTGATTTTAAATTATATGCTTTTTAGTTACCAAACAAACATTACAAACAACAATGTGTTACAGAAGCTGTTGAGATCATGGATACCTGGGTGTGGGTTGTCTGATCTCATTCCTGATGGATTAGCAAGATTTATTAAAATGTGAAATCATTAGTTATGTTGCCTAACCTCAGAGAGAAATACAAACAGCAGAAATATATTGCCTTTTCTGAAAGATGAGACAAGAATTTCCAGTAGGTTGGAACCTTCCGATGGAATCCAAACTGGTAAATTTGGTTAAATGTTATGTCCAGGGGGAAGGGGAACTGAGATTTGATACTTTAAAACTGGGAGAGGTAGCCTCTTAATCAGGGGTGGACAACTATGGCCCTTAGTTATGAACCTTGGCTGACTCAGAAATGCTGGGAATTGACATCCAGAGATCCCAAAGGGGCTATGGTTGCCCACCCTTGTTCTTCATATTCAGAAAACGTGATTTTATTTGGTCTCAAAATAGTCTTTTTCTAGGAGAAAGTTGAGGTGGTTTATACAAAGTGAACTATAATGCCCATTCCTGATGTAATTGAAGGGAACAGGGCAAACATACACTACAGAGAATGTTCAGATCTAGAGCAATTTGCTAACCAATTCTAATAAGTTGTAAGATATCAATGGATCAGAACTGAAGAAGAAAGCAATAATGGA
>JANHJO010003399.1:52751-63122 GCA_032468235.1 Pseudoxyrhopus heterurus | reverse complement strand
TCTTAAGTGAACCTGGCTTCCCCCATCGATTTCACTTGTCAGAAGCCAATTGGGGAGGCTCCAAAGGGTTATCACACGACCCTGGGATACTGCAACTGTCGTAAAAACATGCCAGTTGCCAAGCAACCAAATTTTGATCACATGACCGAAATGGTTTGGAATAGTGGTAAGGGTGAAAACCAGTTTTCAGTGCTGTGTAACTTCAAACGGTTACTAAGCGCATGGTTGTAAGTCAAGGACTACGTGCGTTTTTCAGAAATCATGCCATTTTCCGGAAAGTACTTTAAACTTCCAGACCCAGAGCAACAAGACAATTTATTGAAAATGTTTGAGTGTCAACATCACAGATTTACACATTTTCCCACAGCCTCATCTTATAGAAACATCTAGACCTATCTGTGGTCACATGAAAAAGTTTCCAATAGAAGTTTGCCTTCCCTACGTTTCCAAGTCTTTCAGCTACAACAGGGGTGTCAAACTCGCGTCATCATGGCGGTGTCTTGTGACGTACGGGACTTTTTTTCCTTTCACTAAACCGGGTGAGGGGATGGCCAGCGGGTGACGCATGCGGCCTGCGGGCTGGGAGTTTGACCACCCTGAGTTACAAGGAAGGAGAAACTCATGAGGGAATAGCTTAGATTGACCCCTCATTCTTGCATCCCTACCCTCATGTGTCAGCCCTGAGGCCATAAAGAATAACAAAATAAAAGGCAATTGACTAAGTAGCAAATGTTGAGAAGACTGTTGATAGGGAACAAATCTATCTGCAAATGAAAGGCCACAGATTACGAGTTGCTGCAGAGCAATCAATGGACAGGACTATTGGTTTCCCAACTTGCTTAGAGGCTGCTTGAGGCTAATGACTGATCATGATGGAATGATGGGAAAGACGGACTTTATCAAGCAAAGCCTCTTGATTTCTAGCTAACCATTTACCAAGATCTTGTTCTTGTGACTTTGAGATTTAGACTTTGCAATCACGCCTTGTGGTCCTAACCCTCCTAGAATTTCTGGAGCTCTCATGGTACAGCAATACAGTACTCAGTGATTGCCCCATTTCTTGAACGTTCGCATGGGATAATGCTTTCTCCTATAGCTCATCAATCAATGTGTCATAGACCATATTTTCTAAGAAGATAAATTTCTCTGGATGTACGTTAGGATTTCATGGCTAATCCTCCATGTTTTAAAGAACAATCTATTAAGTAGATAAACGTAAACTTTGGCTGAAATTTGATGCATTTAAGAAATCTTCCAAGTTTGGATTTGGAACATGAAGTTCTCTTGAGCATTATTGTTTATTGTGCAGATAATCTACAGGAATAACTTTTCTTTTCAACTCCAATCAGCTTCACATAAACAATTGCTTAGTGAAGATTTTGGCACTGAAATATTGTTTTGAGGCCTTTCAAGAAACACAAATCTCATCACATGCGATGTTGGCTTTGTTAAATATTTGATTTATTTTTTTCTGTTTAATGATAATTGTATGCTGTTTTATTTTGTTTTTAGGGATGTAATCTGGCAAGAGTCATTTTTAAAATTGGCAGTGTACAAATCACACACATATCGTATGGTTAAGAATTCAAATAAGATTCAGTGGTAATGATTAAGTTTGCATTGCATTCTCAGGGCTTTGATTAGGGCTATACCATTGGCCCCAGAGATAGTTTAAAAATGCCATCAATGTCATCAAATTCATATTCAAAAGTTTCTTAAGATATTTGGAACAGACAAAAGACAATACTTGTCTCCTGAAGTTTCTTTTCTTCTCCTATTCCTTGATCATCCACTTTTTATTGTAAGGATAAATTTTATGCAACAAATGGAAATGTATTTTTTTTTATTGCCCTTAGAGGGTTTTAGAGATTTAGCTGTTGGTGGGAACCTTGTTATGCTGAGTACATTTTGCAAACCAGTCAGTCACTCATTTTAACTTGGTTTTAAATGAGTCAAATTTGGTAATTCTTTTAGATTCTAACTTGCTTTCTAAACTGTAACTCGTTCCCATTGTTTAGATCAAATTAAAATGTTACATCCTGAAAGCCTTTTCTGGATTGTCAGCAGATTATTGCTATATAAGATCAGACATGTAGCTGTACATGCGTGGTTGTATAAGTTCCCATCTTTTTTATTCCCCCAGCTCTTTTTAATGCTATGTAAATACCCCTTGGCTATTTTAACTCTAAGCAGATTAGTATTTGTCATGTTGTTTTGTTGCGCTCAGTCGTTCTCTTTCTCTTGTTAGTCACAGTTATAGTTTATCTAAGCATCCTAGAAGGCAAAACAATGTGACATTGCCCTCTGGACCATCATTCCCCCCGAGGGAGGTCTGTCTGGTTCCCACCGTGATGATGATGTTCCAAAAGGCATTGAAAACATGGCTGTTCTCCCAGACTCTGGGGTAGCCTGGAAGACTTTGTGCTGTTTTCTTTGGTTTTTCTCTTTGTGGAATCATATCCTTTGTTCTTTTATCTTATTGTTCTGGCTTTTTATATTGTAAAGTACCCAGAGTTGTTGGGGTGGGGGGTGTCAGATATTCTTTAAATCTATGCTAATAAATAAACAAACAAATAATGCTGGACAATATCTGAACTTTTGCTTCACTTCGGAAGACCTGCGGTGCTAAACGACCATGTTCTATTGTGACCAGGTTCATTTAAACTTACAATGCTTTGCTAGGGTCCACTACCATTTTAATATGATTTGAATAAAATAAGTGAGGAGGTGAAGCATTCCTCAATGACTGTTCTCCACCCCTTTCTGATAACAGAATTTGTGTGACTACATTATGGAAAGACCTTGATAAGTCCCTTTAAAAAAGACCCTTTTTTCTTTGGTCACGAAAGGATACAAGCCACAGAATAGCTACAGTGGGTAAGAGAGAAACACAGGAACAAAGGGTGGATCTTCCTAGTTGATCTGTTTGAAGCTCTATGGAAGCTATTCAGGCCAAGAAGGGATAAGGTACAGAGTTCGGTTCAAAAACGCAGAAGAATTTGCTTACCCTGTGTGGATATTCTCCGCACTGACCCTGCAGAAACAGAGGGATTAAAAAAGAAAATATTTTAAATCATGTAACCCAAAATAGAGTCAAAGAGACAGGACCACAGCAGGTGCATCATTGTGTAGAGTTCTTTCATCTTGGTGGGGATAGTGGTGATTGACCCACCCTGGACAATGGCCTCATATCAGAAAGAACTTCTTGTTCTTGGTACTTTTCACAGCTCAAAACTATTGGCCAATTTTGTTTATTCAGGATCAAATATGCCCATGGTTCTAGGATTGCCTATTTAATAGGTTCCTTTGCCTGCAATTATAATATTATCTGACTTGGAGCAAGGAAATTTTCAGAGTTACAAAATTCATCAATAAAACTACCTGCCAATTCATTGGAAGCCATTCACTCCACTGAACATGTGTAATTTTCATGTGTTGTCTCTTACAGCTGCCTGCTTTAACTATATACTTTTTAGTTTTAGGGTTTTTTTTTGTAATAATTGTTATTACCTACGCAGGTTATGGTATATTCCTTTTAAGCAATAACCAGGGATAGTGAAACTATTGATTCAGACATACAGGAAGAACCAGATTTCAGATTTCAGTTTTGAAAATATTTGTATTCAAATATGATCTGAACTTTTACACCCTATATTAATTTTACCTTTTCTCCTTTTTGTCCTGGGATCCCCTATTAGAGAGAGGGTGGGGGAGGGAGGGAGGGAAGGAGAGAGAAAGAGAGAGAGAATGTTTAATATTTTTTAATGATAGCCATAATCAAAACTGATGTGATTAGAAATCTTAGTATCAGTAGAAATACTTACTAGTTGAACTTTGACCTTGGAAAGCCCAAAGTCACATTGAGTGAGAGGGGAAGTGAGATTTATTACAAAAATTGTAGCACAAGATATACAAAGTACTGGCATTACAGAGAGGAGGGATGCATCTTTTGAGATTATTAATACTTCCATATTTTAAAATCCAAGCGTACCTAGAATCTTTCACACTACATAGATTAAATGGGATTTCACAAAGTGTTTGCAAGATGGGTACGTTTGGAATTTTGAACTGGCAAAAAATTGTAGGTTCACAATAGAGCTGCTAAGGTAGATTTGACTTGTTTATCCAAGGACTAACCAGATAATTTTACCCATTTTTCTGAGTAGATGAGCCTACTTCTGCATAAAACTTTGGGCTAAAGTAATAAATTATTTTTATTTTGTGAAAATGTCTATAGGATCTTTATGGGCTAAGATTCATGGTTAAAGACAACCTGCCATTAACTTCTGCCTAGACCTGAAAAATCATTTGTAAGGGTTACCATACATGTTAATTATGAAGATCCATCCCTATGTTTGGATTAAAAGAAAAGCACACTATTGGTTCTCCAGATACTTTAGAAAACTGGCATCTGTCCAGAACAAAAATAAAGAACCACATTTGCATAATAGAGGAAGCAAAGTGACAATTATTTTGAGCTACTGCTATCTACTGGGTCAAGTCAAGGAGAACCTGGCCATACTATAAGCTTGCAGCGTTTAATAGTTTGTACAGTGGGATTATTTCATTAATTTGGATGAGAAGAGAAAAAAATCCTGTGGTTCACTATGGTTTTGATGCTGAATAAAACTCTGGTTACATTAAAAAATGTATGATTCTAGCAAAACCAGAAATTCACCCACACTAAAATGAGATATATGTCTAGAGTAGGCCAAGGTAGCAGCAGAATTAGCAAGATAGAGAGAATGTTTGGATCAGGGACCATGTGTGCTTCCAAACAAGAAGTACCGTATATACTCGAGTACTTGGCTTATACTTGAGTCAACTAATTTTTGGGGCTAAATCAATGCATGTGCAGTGCGCGCGTCCCCATCAATTTAGGCCTGAAAACGGGCCGATTTTCGGGCCTAAATCATCCATTTTGGGGCCTAAATTGATGCCTGCGCAGCGCACCTGTGCGGATCAATTTAGCCCCGAAAATCAGCTGATTAGTATAAGCCGACTCGAGTATAAGTGCGCTGATCAGCTTATACTCGGGTCAATAATTTTACCTGGTTTTCCTGGGTAAAATTAGGACCTTGGCTTATACTCGGGTCGGCTTATACTCGAGTATATACGGTACATAGTTGGATTCATAGTCCAGGTTTGGATACAACTTGTACACAACTTAGGTGTATGAAAAAAAATGGCTATGGTGTCACTAACCCTCATTATGCTTCGTCCTTCACAGCCAGCATACTTATGATCAAACAATTGAATCAAAATGTGAATATTATAAATGTGTTATAATATTATAAATGTGATTTCTATGTGTACCACATATGTATGGAAGCTTAGTTATATGCATGTTTATCTTAGCTGATAGGATAAACTTAGTAGCCTGAAACTTGTATAACATTTTGGGATATCAAAGTTGGTTCCAAATGGAGACATAGAGCAAGAAGCAAAAAAAAAAGGTAGAAGAATGGGAAGGTGGGAAGACATTTGCTAACTGACATTTTTAGGATTGGTTCATGATCTTAATTAAGATAGCTTCACGATTTGTCAGGCTTTTGCCTTCCTGTGAAATAATACCTTGTCTAGTTGAACAATTGACTCTTCTACAATCACAGTTCTCACACATTGATTTGGATTGGGAAGATCTGCTTTTCTTTATATCCATCGAGGGAGCTCCACACACTCACATTAGAATGCTTTCTAATGATAATGTCTACTCCAGATATGGCTCTATAAAGGGGCAGAACTCACAAAATATGACGTCTACCATGTGCTACCCTGCAGTTCTAAAGCATCCCTTCTCTGATGTGGCAGTGCAATATCAACAGGGTATTTTTCAACCCTGTTTCTCCTGTTTCTTCTTTTTTTTTAATTATTGTCAAAATCAATTTTGAAATTAAATTTTCTAATATTCTTGTATTTGTGCTTCTCTTAATTAGCTTAGAAAAAAATAAATAAGTACGTAATTGCTGATTTCTGTGTTTACAGAATATTTTATCTCAATGTAAATATTCCAAAATAAAATTTATCTTGTACTGTACATTGACACATTCTGAGTCCAAAATTTGCTTTCTAAAAAGCTGCTCTTGCTTCATTTGGGCCTTGATCTACAGTCCATTAGTGTTAATGATAGCATGTACAATATCATTAAGGAGTGGGGAGGCTGTTAAACTATTAGTCTGTTGATCACTTTCACTGAATTCAATCTAAACCATGCAGCCTTAAAACACTATCAATCTTAGTAGCATAATAAATATTCCCGTTAACCAGTGTGCTTTCAAAAATATTTTACTTCCACTTGTACAGTAAGATTTCTTCTTGTTCTCATTACCTTTGTAGGTCCCCATAATTCAAAACTGTTCTAGAAGATTCCCCCTCCCAAATTCCTCTGGGCTTTTAATGCATTAGTATGAAAAAAGAGAAGGGATCCATTCCAATAACGGATGCCATTCCATCCACAGATGGATACATACATAGTCCCACGTAACAATAGATGTTTACTGATAATCAGTCACTATAATTTCTCTTGCTAATGTATGTGAAGACTGCCATTACTAACAATATCCAAATGGTATTTATTTATTTATTTATTTGTTTGTTTGTTTGTTTGTTTAATAAAATTTATATGCCGCCCGACTCTCGAAGGACTCTGGGCGGCTTACAACATATTAAAAAACAGTATAAAACAACAAGCTAAAAATACATAAAAAAGACACTCTCTTACCCACTCATCATCAGCCCTAAGCCTGCTGGCACAGCCAGGTTTTAAGTGCCTTCCGGAAGAGTATCAGGCTGGAGATGGTTCTGATCTCCAGGGGAAGTTTGTTCCAGAGAGTCGGCGCCATCACAGAGAAGGCCGTCCCCCGCAGGCCTGCCAGCCTACATTGTTTAGCTGATGGGACCCGGAGAAGGCCAACCCTGTGTGACCTGACCGGGTGCTGGGAGGCAAATGGTGGTAGGAGGCATCTCGAAGATAGCCTGGCCCTGAGCCATCTTTAAAGGTAATAACCAACACCTTGAATTGGGCTCGGAGACCAATTGGAAGCCAGTGCAGCTCGTGCAAGAGAGGTGTTATGTGGGTATACCGAGGTGCACCCACTATTGCTTGCACAACTGCATTCTGGACTAACTGAAGTCTCTGAACACTTTTCAAGGGTAGCCTCATGTAGAGCGCATTGCAGTAATCCAGCCTCAAGGTGATGAGGGCATGAGTGACCGTGAGTAGAGACTCCTGGTCCAGGAAGGGCCGCAACTGGTGCACCAGGCGAACCTGGGCAAAAGTCCCTCTGACCACAGCTGCTAAATGATGACTCAATTGCAGCTGTGGATCCAGAAGGACACCCAAGTTGCATGACCATTCTGAGGGGGGCAAAGTCTCACCCCCCAGTGTTAACACAGGGCAATCAACTGGATCACGAGGAGGCAGAACCCAAAGCCACTCAGTTTTGTCTGGGTTGAGCTTGAGCCTGTTCCTCCCCATCCAGACCCCCATGGCTGTCAGGCACTAAGACATCATGTCAACCGCATCACTAATCAGACCAGGGGTAGAGATGTACAACTGGGTATCATCAGCGTAGTGATGATAACCCACCTCGTGTCATTGGATGATCTCGCCCAGCGGTTTCATGTAGATGTTAAAAAGGAGTGGGGAGAGGACCGAACCCTGCGGCACCCCACATTGTAGGGGCCTAGGGCTCAATCTCTGTCTGCCCAGCAACACCGACTGTGAGCGGTCAGAGAGGTAGAAGGAGAACCATCATAAAACTGTGCCCCCCATTCCCAGCTCTCTAAGCCACTCCAGAAGGATACCATGGTCGATGGTATCGAAAGCCACTGAGAAGTAAAGGAACACCAGGATAGAGGAAGAACCCCTATCCCGGGCCCACCAGAGATCATCCATTAGTGTGACCAATGCAGTTTCTGTGCTGTACCCAGGCCTGAAGCCAGACTGAAAGGGGTCCAGATATTCAGCTTCATCCAGGGTCTGCAGGAGTTCGAGCGCCACCACTTTCTCAACAACCTTCCCTACAAAGGGGAGGTTGGAGACTGGACGAAAGTTCTTCAACTCAGCTGGGTCCAGGAACGGCTTCTTGAGGAGGGGTCTCACCACCATTTCCTTCAATATCTTCAGAAAAGACCCCTTTCTCAATGAAGCATTGACCAATGCCTGGAGCCAGCCTCATGTCACATCCCTGCTGGCCGAAACCAGCCAGGATGGGCACGGGTCCAATAAACAGATGGAGGTGCTCATCACTCCCATGACCCTGTCCACTTCCTCAGGAAGAACAGGATCAAACTCATCCCAACCAATAGGACTAAGACCTGCCCCAGTCATCTCGGAAGGACCTGCCCAATCAGAGTCCAGGTCTGACCGAATCTGAGTGACTTTATCTGACAGAAACTGAACAAATTCCTCAGCTCTACCCTGCAAAGGCTCCCCTCTCCTCTCCACATTAAGGAGGGAGCGAGTTATCTTAGAGTGGCTGGGCGAGAGTCTGCGGATGCAATAAGGGCGGAAAAGTGCTAACACTTTGCCTCTTTTATCGCCACTAAATAAGTCCTGATAAAGGCTCTTAAAAGTGCTCAGTCAGATTCAGCCTTACTGGCCCTCCAGCGTCGCTCTAGACGTCTCTTCTGGTGTTTCATCTCCCTGAGCTCCTTGGTAAACCAGGGGGCTCTTCGGGATTCACTTCCACAAAGGTGCAACTCGGTCTAAAACCCCAGCCGCAGCCTCGTTCCAGGCTTTGACTAGGACTTCCGCCGAGTCTTGGGTAAGGGAATCAGGTATCTCCCCAAGCTCCCTCTGAAACCCTTCCGGGTCCATCAGGCGCCTAGGGCAGAACCACTTAATCGGGGGGGGAGGCAGTCGCCCGAAAACCTAACCTCAGCAGGAAGTGATCTGACCATGACAAGGGTACGATAGAGTAATGAGTTAGTACTACCAATAAGAAATTTACCAGAGACAAGAACTGAATTCTTCACTTAGGAAACAAAAATCAGATGCACAGGTGTAAGAAAAGGATATAGTATTACAATCTTGAAATAGTAACTGATTTAAAATTGAATACAGGTGATCCTTGAATAACAAGCACTCCTTCAGTGATCATTCAAATTTGTGATGGTGTTAAACAAGTGATACTTATGACTGATGCTGGAAATTCTGGCCATTGCAGGACTCTTCCAGTCAGATGACAATGTTATGGATGCTTGGCAATGGCCCTAGATTTCTGATCATCACAGCATCTCATGGAAACATGATTGCAATTTGCAACATTTCCTGCTGGCTTCCCACAAGCAAAGTCCCTGGGCAGGCTGGCAGAAGTTGCAGTTACGTGAGGTTCTTTCTTGACCTGCTTAACAAAGCTTAAAAAAAATATTTAAAGAAGATGTTGAGAGAACAATGACAAAAATTAAGCCCTGTGGAAAAAAGATTAAAATAGTTATGTATTTTTTTTCTAGGGCTCAGAAAAGGGCTGGAAGCAGTGGCCTAAATGGAGTTTTTCTAACTCCATGTTTCCACCCATTTACTTTTGGGAACAGATTTTCAATAAGACAAATTGAAAAAGATGCATTTTCTAAAATATATGATGTGGGTAAAGAGCTTCTTATATTTTTCTTAGATTTTAAAAAGCCTATATATTAATAGTAAGATCATTTGATCATTCTAGGACATATTGGGAAGTTCAAAGAAAGTGTTAAGTTTTTAAAAAGATCAAAACTATTTCCTTGCAGTGTTTCACTTGTTTCTTGTGTTATTTTATCTGGACTTGTGTGGTTTTTCTTTCATATTATGTATTCTTTTAAAATTATAACCTGCCCAAAGTCTTTTTGAAATCAAGCAACCTCAAAAATTAATAAATACATAAGAATTGCCGTATATACTCGAGTATAAGCCGAATTTTTCAGCACCCAAAATGTGTTGAAAAAGTCACCCTCGGTTTATACTCAAGTCAGGTGCCATGGGTCCTTCCAGATGGCTGGCTCTTCCAGCGATCCCAAGCAGTCCGGTTGCTTCCTCCGTGCTAATGAGCCCACGTGATGTCAGCAAGTTAAAAGGCTGCATCTGCCTGACTTGCTTTTTGACTTGCAATGAGAGAGAGAAACCCCAGTTCGGATCGCGGGGAAAAGCAATGCAGGGCTCAGGGCTCTCTATCTCTCTCTCTCATTCCCACTCCGCTCCAGCTTTTCCTACAAGCCGGCTGCCTCTTCCAGTGATCCCAAGCAGTCCGGTTGCTTCCTCCCGTGCTAATGAGCCCATGTGATGTCAGCAAGTTAAAAGGCTGCTCTATACAACCCCCAAATTCTTTCCTTTCTCTGTCTTTTTTTTAACCTGCCTGACTTGCTGACTTGCTTTTTGGACTCCCATAATGCTCA
>JANHJO010003398.1:84170-94493 GCA_032468235.1 Pseudoxyrhopus heterurus | reverse complement strand
TTGTAACCGTTGGGCATTCTGAGCAGTTTGAAAATGTGAGCATGCTCAGTAGAGCTTTGGTGCGAGTGTGCACTTTGTCACCTTTTTGGGGGTGTTCTGGGGTGTTTAGGGGTCTGTGACTCTGACAGAGACCTTTTCCCTATGGAAAGGTACCTATGTGCCAAATTTGGGGAGGTTTGGGGAAGAATTGTGATTTTGTATAGAGCTCAAACAAACTTCCCTCCAGACTTCTCTTTTATATATATAGATATTGTTAGTCATCTAGAACCTATGAGAATGTTGGTATATATGTATGCAAGCAAAGTTATATATCCCACCCACCAATACATAAGTAAGATAATGTATTCTCCATTATATCCTCTTTCGCAAAACTGATGCACACATTTTTATTTTGAGAAAATCCAGACTTCAAGATTGCCTGGAAGTTGCACTTTTCACTTATCACAATCCTCTCCCTTGGGTACCTCTGTCTGCTTGTGGCCATGGATTCTCCATAAGGATTTATGGCTTCATATTTCAGGATTAAATCTCAGTATGAAGGCTTAGTTCCTGTTCTGAAAGCAATGAAAATATTTCTCAATGCATGATCACTGAGAGCCATTTGAACCATATCAACAATATATACATATTTCTGTGAAACATGGCATTTTTATATACGTCAAACACATGATTATGTACGTGCAATGACATGTTGCCTATAAAATATGCCTTAGTAGAATTGGCTATATTTCAGCAGCAGCTATGCCAGCATTGCAACTTAATGTCCTTTATGTACCTCAAAATCTCATCTTCAAGAAATCTTACCTCGGGAAAATATTTCAAGTACTGGTAGTCCTCCGCTTATGACCACAATTGAACCCAAAAATTTTTTTGACAAGTGAAACATTAAGTGAGTTTTGGCCTATTTTATGACCTTTCTTGCCATAGTTGTTAAGTCAATCATTGCAGTTGTTGAGTTAGTAACATGGTTGTTAAGTGAATCTGGCTTCCCCGTTGACTTTGCTTGTCAGAAGGTCACATTACCCTGGGACACTGCAACCGTCATAAATATGAGTCAGTTGCAACAGTTGTAAGTGTGAAAATGATTATAAGTCATTTTTTCAGTGACGTTGTAAGTTCGAACTGTCACTACAGTTATACAGTTGGAGCTAGAGTTAGGCCTTCTGATTGCTTCTAATTGCAGATCATGAGGTCTGGCCCAAAAATGGAATTAATCACAGATTCTCTGTTCAAGATGCCAATTAATGACTTTCTCAGGGGAGAACCTTATCTTCTGTCAGAAAGCAAAACATTCCTTCCTTCCAGCAGGTTCTTGTCTTCAGCTGACAATCAACAACTCAGTGGGAAGAAAAATGCAACCCCAAAATGATAACAGAAGCAAATGACAAAAAGCAGATCCCAAATTTAATGTGGTATACAGATAAGGTCTACAAATACAGAATGGTATTTCTTTCCTAACTTTATTACTCCAACACACCATTAATGTACTGCGTTAACATTGTTAACACTGTTCTAAAATATATGTATATTATGACCATAACAAAGAATAAAAAAAAATCACCATAACTTTTAGAGTTATCTATTGCCAAAGGGTAAACAATTCAGGAAGATTATTGAATTAATGGCCTTGGTTGTATTCTATGAATTGCAAGAACAGGAAGACCACAATTCAAAGGAGAAGAGATTCAAAAATCAAGCAGAAATGTATTTGGGCAAAAGATCCACAAGTCAGATGTCATTTATTTACTTATTTGTTTTTTTGCCAAATGAGTTTCCCAATTTTGGGAGAAATCCTTGTTAAATGAGAACCCTATTTCCGGTTCATGGAATTTCCAACACTCCTTCCTTTCATTAATTTCCGTCGCATGTGTCATTCATTCACTATAAACACTAGACTCAACTGTATTGCTTTGTTTTGATTGAGTAGTAACATGGCATCACCATCTACTTAATTCTACTTTTCTTGCCAAGTTCAGATGTGGGGCTAAGATGCTTCCTTTAAATGAAAAAGAGTAACCAAAAGTTTCTAGAATGCTTCTAAACAAATCTGAATACATTTTCAAAGTTGCTATACCTTAAGATGTAGCAACAAAGGTCCTACATTGGTCGTACATTGCTTGCTATGGATTAATATCAGTAGTTTGTCGATAGAACAAGACACAAAGCCTTTCCTTCTGCCCCTGCATTGTTTAATGAAGTTTAAATGGTTTGTCTAGTCCACTTTCAAAACACAAGTATGCCAAAAAAAGAAATGGTAGGTTTTTAGCCCACAAAGATTTCAGCAGTGAGACATCAGAAAGGGGATTTTGTGAATCAGTTCCTGAACAGACAAGCCTGTGTTTACACTCTTCTATGCATGAAATATGGTATAAAGCCACAGTTATCCTCAAAATAAACAATGAGACTTACGTGTGAACATTTCTGTATGTTTTTTTTTCATTCATGTGTATCTGACTGTATGCCTGTGTAGAAGTAGCTGAAAGTTTGTGATACATTGCTTGAGGGGCATCACTGAATCACTTTTTAAATGTGTTGATTTGTTGCTGAATAAATTGGATTGAAATTTTATTTTGTATACATACACAGAGACACCCACACAATAGTTTCCAGTTGGATCAAGGATTGTGGCAAGATAAGGGGGAAGCCACATCTACAATAGCCTTTGGCTAGCTTCAACGGGTCAATCAGTTAAAACCTTTCATGAACTGGAGATGCTGATGACATCATTCTCTTGCCATTGTTCATTTAAAGTACTGTAATCTGCTTTATATGGGGCTGCTATTAAAGATAATTCAGAAAGTGCCTCTAGCAAAAAAATAAAGCTATCCTGTTGCTGATCAGTAACTCTGTTTTTGTAATGGTGTGTGGAAGTGACCTTGGGAGGAAGACATGCTGCCTGGGGAGCAGTCAGATAAGAGAGAGCATAGCCAACTCCTGCATAGGAGCCTCCCTAAATTCTTGGGCTGCAAAGGAGATGATTGTACTTTCAGATTTGCAAGATTCTGTTAATGTAAAAAGGTAAGAGTTTCCCTTTTCAATCATGTCTGACTCTAGGACAGGGGTGTCAAGCTGGTGGCCCGCAGGCCACATGCGTCACGTGCGAGTCATGTCCACCCCAACTCCGTGAAGGGGAAAACCGTCATGAAACATCACATGTTGGCAATGTGATGCAGCGAGTTTGATACCTGTGCTCTAGGGCATGGTGCTCACCTCCATTTCTTGGCCAAGGGAGCCAGCTTTGTCCGAACATAATTTCTATGGTCATGTGGCCAGCATGACTATATGCCAAAGGTGCACGGAATGCTGTTACCTTCCCACTGATGTGGTACCTATTTATCTACTTGCGTTTGCTGCTTTTGAACTGCTAGGTGGGCAGGAGCTGGAGCAAGGAACGGGAGCTCAGTCCATTGTGCAGAACTCGGGTCTCGAACCCGGGCTGTCAGCTCCCCAACTGACAAGCTCAGCCTCTTTAACCACTGACCCATCGTGCCCCCTCCCCCTGTTAATTTATCATTACAATAAAGCAGAGTTAGCTTATCTAGTTGTGTTTCCTATTTGGTCTACCTGGTAAGGTTAACAGGTGTCTCAGAATAATATAGTTATTGTGGGAGCTGCAGTGGTGGCTGGTAGGCTTCCAGGCCCAGCTCAAGCTACTGGGCCAAGCTATTTCTGCTGCTCGAGATAGCATCTGCTTACCCTATAGCATGCAGAAGATGCCCACTCCATTATAGGTTATAGGGGTAGGATCCAGAGAATGAAATTCTCATTAGCATCCCCCTCACTTTGGAACACGATTACCTTTGAATTCATGTTGCCCCCACCTTTTTGTCCTTCAGGAAACTCCGAAGACAGTCCTTTCCTGTAAGGCATTCAGACACAACAATTCAAATTTAGGATAGCATCTGGTTTTATTTTTAGCGTCACACTATTCTTCACTTGGTATATATTGCATACCAATTTTATTTATTTACTTATTTATTTATTTCCTCCCTTTATTATTTTTATAAATTACTCAAGGCAGTGAGTGTCTACCTATCCAACTCATCTTCCTCCTCCTATATTGCTAACAAATTACAAATAAATAAAACAAGGGTTCAGCTTCTCCATATCTGTACATATCTTGTATTTTGAAGAAGAGGCCCTTAGGTAGAGGAGTTGTGTCCCTCTCGTTGCTCCAAGTGTTATGGAGAAAGTGTCCTTGGGAGAAGTGAAAGGGAAGAAGTACCACATGTAGGATTTTTTCAATCTTGATGAGGCTCGCTGAAGAAAGTAAGTCTAATGCTGATCAAAATTTGTGTTCCTTTTATGACTTTACTATTGTTACTCAGTGGCAGGGAAATGATGATAACCTAAGTTATGGATAGGTAGGGACAGTAGATAGGTCTCTAGAGTTCTGCTAACCATCACTCGTCATCATCATCGTCATCATCATGATCACATTTTTCATGCAGGTGTAGGGTCTGCTTTTTGGGTCAACAAGCATCATCTTGCACAGTCAAACACAGTATCGGGGCCCAACTAGGCATTTTTCATGTCCGCATTTATTGTATCTTACCATCTTTGCTTTGGCTTTTCACATGGACCACTTTATTTTGAAGTGGAAGGCAATGCAAGCAACAGTATGGGGTGCTGCTCATAGAACATGGCCATAAGTACCATGTAGGTGTTTCTGTAGGTGTTTCTCCCTCATTTTCTGATATTAGTGGGGTGCTCATTGTCTTCTCAACTGTCTCATTGCTGACATGGTCAAGGAGAGGAATACCTAAAAACCAAAGAAGAATACACTTTTCCATGGTGTGTAAAGTGTGCTCAATGCATTTGGTGACTGGCTAGCACTCAGCTCATATAGTGCTGCTGGGCACATCGTTGAACATTTACATTCAATTTTAGGTAATTGACATGTATCAACCGCAGGGCAAACCCGTGATCTCCTTCCACTGTAACCATGCTTTTCTACTAATGAGTCCCAGAAATCATAGACTTTTTATTAGCTTTATTTATCAGCCTTTCAGATTTATTGGTCATTAAGAACAGAATATTCCAACAGTTTCTACTGGGCTTCTAATAAAATGGTCTAACACAGGGGTGCCAAATTCAGGACCTGGGGCCAGATCCGGCTGTGGGGTGCTTAGATGTGGCCCGCAGAGCCACCCTGTAAACAGTGAGGGACCGGTCTGTGGAGCCTCTGCCAGTGAAAATTTAGCTTGGGAGGGCCACACGAGCACTCGGGCCACCACAGACGCCTCCGACATGAGTGACATTGAGCTGGCCACACCCACCCTGGCCACGCCCACCCGGCCCCCGTGGTCAAACACAACCCTGATGTGGGCCTCAATGAAAATGAGTTTGACACCCCTGGACTAACACTTCACTTCTAAAAGTGAAGTTATTGCTGAGCAGCATTCTTATTTTTAAATGCCGCATTATTCCTTTTTTGAAAAAAAATGTTTACATGCCAATGTTTCTTTCAGGTATAGCCATAAACAATTCTATAAATCCATTTAAACAAAATAAACAAAAATCATCAGCAAAAGTTTATCAGAAGGTAAAAGTCCATCATGGAATAAAAAAACAAATAGCTTAAAGTTATTTAATCAGAAGGAATGATTCTTACTCATCTTTTTAATGAAGGGCACAGCCTCAGCCCCTGGGTGAAAAAAAAAATCCTGCTTAATGAATCCCAGCTACCTTGTTTGTAATTGCACAATAAAGTTTCTGGAGTCAATCTAATGTGTCATTCTAAAGCATCATTTTCTGCCTTTGACAAATCAACAATGTTCTAACTCTCTGACTCATGTTACTGTTGATTTTATGGAGCAGGCGTGAAGTATATATAGAGGAAGACTTATGTTACGTACACAGATCCACTTCCAGCAGCTGAAAAGTTTTGTGACTTCACATTTGGAACACAGACGCGAAGCTGAAAATGAATTTGCTGCTGACAATCGCACTATTTGGAACTCTTGCTTGGGCTTTGCCCATAGGGCAAGAAACGGAGAGAATTTCAAAAAAGGACAGGGAACTTGCTGAGGTAATGGTTGATGGCAGTTCATAAATAAGGATGGAGAACCTCTGGTCCTCCAGATGTTGCTCAGTTACACCTCTTAGTAATTCAAACCTCTGTGACTAATGGTGAGAAGTGTTGGGAATTTTAATTCAGCAACATCTGGGAGATCTCATATTCTATACCTGTGTATGATTATAAGCTTAGAACATCTGTATTCTGACTAGCTTTTCTGTAGCTTGATGTCTATATTGGATAGACTAATATTTCTTGCTTGATGGTTGTGCTATCTAGGCATTATGAATTATGTTGGGGGTAATATGCTGATTCTGTAAACCGCTTAGAGAGAGCTGAAAAAAGCACTGATAAGCGGTATATATAAATCTAATGCTATTATTATTATTATTATTATTATTATTATTATCCTCCTAGACATCTGAAGGTAACAGATTGGGGTATTTTGCAGTTTATAATTATTGTTATTGCTTACAACAAAGGCTAAGATGGGGAGATTCATTCCAAAATAGGAAAACTGCATATAAGGGGGAAAAAATCTAATCAATTTAATTCTATTTCAGAAATATATGCAACATTATTATCCTGAATCAGATTCAACACCTGTGATAAAAAGCAAAGCCAAGAATGGCATAGCTCCAGAAAAAATACGGCAGATGCAGGATTTCTTGGGGTTGAAAGTGACTGGCAAATTGGACGCAAGCACTTTGGATGCTATTAAAAAACCCAGGTGTGGCATTGCTGACATAGGAGAATACAACACTTTTCCTGGTTCACCTAAATGGGCAAAGAAAGAACTGACATACAGGTAAGAACTGAAAGTTTTCTTGAATTTAAAGTGCCACTTGAAGATCATTAAGACCCCAGAGAGTTTTATAGTATCTTAGACAAATGTGTTAACACAGAAGCGTTTATATATTACAGCTCCTGGCTTTTAGCAAGAATAGAATTCTATTGAAGGATACAGATAGGGTGTAAAGTATTGTTAGTGATTAAGTCCAATACTTGATAGCAAGTGAGGATGGCATAAAATCCCACCATTGTTTATCTTTTTTACTCTACTGCCAAGTTCAGATAAAATTAATGAGGAAACCAAAAAAAAATAAAAGTAGTCGAGAAATAAAATGAAATACGATACCTTGGAAGGTCCATGGATGGAAGGTTACAACCCCAAGCAAGGGCACTTCCCACTTCATCCTATTGCTTGAAGTCTTATTTGCAAGCCTCTTCATACCATGATCATATGGTCCTTCAGGATTTGTTGGTCATATTAATAATGGTTTCTCCTGCAGGATGGGTAGTTCACCATATTTGATCTTCCTCTGTAACGCCAACCTAGAGATACTTGAATATGCTTGATAGCTCATTGTCTATTTGTACCATCCCCTACTGGAATCCATTTAGAAGCAACACTTCTGAATCAGACTAAAATGTGTTAAAACATTGTCTCCCTGTGCTTGATATGGAACCCCTGAAGGAGCTGTGGTGGCTCAAGTGGTTAGAACACAGTACTGCAGATCAGCAGTTTGGCTGATCGAATCCCACCAGTTCCAAGGTTGACTCAGCCTTCCATCCTTCTGAGGTCGGTAAAATGAGAACCCAGATTGTTGGGGCAATATGTTGACATTGTAAACCGCTTAGAGAGGGTTGCAAGCCCTGATAGGCGGTATATAAATAAAGTGCTATTATTCTTTTCATTCATGTTTTACGTTTTCACAGAATTCTAAACTATACCCCTGACATGGAACCCCGTTATGTAGACTATGCAATTGAGAAAGCTTGGAAAATGTGGAGTGACGTGACTCCCTTGACCTTCACCAAGGTTTATGGGAAACCTGCTGACATTGAAATCTCTTTTGCTAATGGAGGTAAGTAAATGACCATACAAGTAGGTAAAGTAGCCTGAAGGTCACACTCAGAGGCTTAAAGTACGTCTTTATTTTCTCAGCACACGGAGATGGTTTTCCTTTTGATGGACAAGGTGGAAATTTGGCCCATGCCTTTTCACCTGCTTTTGGTGGAGATGCCCATTTTGACGAGGATGAATTCTGGGCAAAGGATTTGAAAGGTATCTTTCCTTTTAAACTTTTAAATGTTTGCATGTGTTTGAAAAATCGAATCGCAGAGTGGTTTTGGTGAGATGGGTGGCTATATAAATTTGATAGACATACGGATAGATAGATAAATAAATAGATATAGATGAACAGAGCTCACTAGCATTATATTGTAGAATAGCAATTCCCTCCCTATTTTTATAACTCACCGAAGAAAAACAAAACTTAAAGTCAAGGTGGTTGCCTTTTTTAAGGTCCTAGAATCCTAGAGTTGGAAAGTTCTGTGTGGACCATGAAGTCCACCTGGCTACTTTGCTCAGGAATCCAACTTAAAACAGTTACACTTGAATACTCCACTTGAAAAAATATATATCCTGAATTAATCAATGTTTGTTTGTTATGGTAAATATCAATTTCATAAGAGATCCTCCTGCTCCACTCTAGGAACCAACCTTTTTCTGGTAGCAGCCCATGAGTTTGGCCACTCATTAGGTCTTCAACATTCCACTGATTTGGGGGCTCTGATGTTTCCAATCTACCAGCCAATGGATCCCAAAGCCCTAAGACTTCACCCTGATGACATTGCAGGCATCCAGAGCCTTTATGGTGAGTATGGATACTCAGGTGAAGAAATGGATTAATAGTCCAGAGTGGGCTTGAAAGACTATGAGAAAGGCATGCACAATTTTTGAAATGTAATGTTATTGCTCATGCTACATTTTAAGGAACCATCCTGATCAAAAACAGAATGCTATTGACATGGCCATCATGGAGAGAGCAACCAGCTTCTAAAAAATATGAAAGCTCTCCTTTTTTCTTAAGGAAGTAAATCAGAAACCACATTGTCCAGATTCATTTTCCAATTGAGGACAAACATGTGAGAATATTGTATCACTAAAATCTAAGCATAATCATTCCACACCACCTGCATGTAGGCCAAATATTTATTAACCTCATGAAAGTGATTGAAAAGATGCATAATATGATGTCTACATCCCTCTTCATGTCAACTGGCAGAATCTTTCTTGAAAAAGTTTATAAATCCCACATGTTTTTTTATTTATTTATTTATTTATACTTGTATGCCGCCCAACTCCCAAGGGACTCTGAACGGCTCACAACAAGGTATAGCACAAAACAATGTAACAAAAAATTCTCATTCTCTCTTTTTCAAGGAGCCCCTGGAGATGATGATTATAATGACAGTGTATTGGGAAACCCTACAGCTGCCCCAACAGAAGTACCATCAACAGAACCATGCCACCCTGACCAAGCTTTTGATGCTGTGACTTCTCTTAGAGGGGAAACCATATTCTTTAAAGACAGGTAAATGTAGTGCCATAATAATGTACTTGCTTCATGACACATTATTAGTTACATCGTGTATAATAATAATTACATCATGTGGTTATTCCATTCTCACCCACCCATGTAGCTTTCCCTGCAAATGTCAATTCATGTTCTGCCCCTGAATTACAGTACATTCCTTCTCAAGTTGTTTCTCCTCTATCAATGTAGCTTCTTTTGGCGAAAGAATCCCCTCCGAGGTACAATTGAGAAAGATCCTATTTCTGCTTTCTGGCCAGTTTTGAGCACTGGCATAGATGCTGCGTATGAAAACAGAGACAAGGACATCATCTTTCTTTTTAAGGGTAAGTAATTCCTCTGGATTCCTCTTGTCAATGCAAACACAATGAATATTCCAAATTTAAAGTATGTGGAGGAAGGGATGATACTTGATAAGATGGACTGTGCAAATAACTACAGGTAGGATCTAGATGTTTTCTATGCAAACATAGCTAGAAAGGAACCATAGCCTCCTAAGAATCCACCGTACATTGAATCACAGAACTGCTCTCTTTAATCTGGAAAGGGCAGCAGATCTCCAAGGTTATCTATCAGAAATCTACTGGGACTTCCTGAAGATTGAATTAAGACCTTGACTGTGAACTGGAACTCTTCTTAAAAATAGTGTCCTCACTCAGAAATTCATATAAAGGAGTACATTTTTTGACTGTCCTTAGTGATAAGACACTAAGATACATGTCAAACAACAGTTCCAGGGGGGAAATGTGAGACATATTTCTATGGATCATTTCATAGTAAAAAATGAGATAAATATTTATTTATTTTTATTTATTTATATTTGTCAAAAACATACATAGTCATATAGAAGTGGGAAAACATAGAACATGAACAAGAATTATATATAAGGAATTAAGGGTAACAGTAGGACAGGGACGGTAGGCA
>JANHJO010003397.1:96900-109365 GCA_032468235.1 Pseudoxyrhopus heterurus | reverse complement strand
CTTCTTCTTCTTCTTCTTCTTCTTCTTCTTCTTCTTCTTCTTCTTCTTCTTCTTCTTCTTCTTCTTCTTCTTCTTCCATGTTGCTTGTGCTAATTGTTGCACTACTATTTACACAGCCTCTAGCACAGGGGTCAGCAACCTGCAGCTCTGGAGCCGAATGTGGCTCTTTCATCCCTCTGCTGCGGCTCCTTGTCAGTAGTCAGCTCCACAATTGATAGGGCTTTCGGTTAGGACAGATAAAGGAAAAAAGATGCCGCACTAGGAGGAGACTCTATGGTGGGGGAACCGGATTTCCGATCAGCTCCAGAATTGAACAGGGGGCTTCCGGTTAGAGCTTTTGTGGCTCTTTGAGGGTTTAAGGCTGCCGACCCCTGCTCTAGCAGAACATATGATCCCTGGCAATATCAAAAATCTCATATTGTACCACACCTTCTACATGCTATCTTATGTTCAGAAAAGTGTGTGTACTACATCAATGTAAAAGTAGAAATTTCAGCAACGCCCACTGTTAGAGTACTAAATTACTTTTACTCTACAGCCATAAAACTAGCAAGCTACCATTATTCTAAAATCACTTAGGATCCAATCAAAAGTCAAAATCCACTTAGCAAGGTACGATTTGGTGAGACTAAGGGGGATAAAAATTGATTGCCAAAGTGATACCTATTAGCAGCTCTTAATTAGATAAAAGCTGGGAGTTGAATCAACAGTTAAAGTGTTGCCTTTTATTTGTTTTTTTGTTTTCCTGTAAACTTAAGTCAGAAAATACAAAGCTTAGAAATTAGGAACAATTCTCCACTCCACTCAAGAAACTCAGGAACAAAGGAATGTAAAACAGATCACAGGAGCCTGTGGAGTTTGTAATATCATAGTTTAAAAACGTCAGCTGACAGTTTGTAGATGCCCCAGTCTCACTGGAGAGGAAAATATGACCTTATGTCAACTCTAACAGGGCTGACTGTATGTCACTGTCAATGACAGAGGGAACATATACAGCTCACTCTTGTCTGCTAGATGCAGGGATATTGTCAACAGTTAGCACCGAACACTCCAGATAATTAATTAGCTGAAATTTGGCAGTTTACATTTTGCTAATAATCAATTGTTTGCAACCTTCAGTGGAAAACTAAATACGTGGTTGCAGTACTTATTTACTGCTTTTCTCATTCTAATGTGAAGCTTAATAAAGCTTCTTTCCTAGACACTTGAGTGTTTGTTGTTCATTTTGAAAAATGCACTGGGATAGAAACTTTATGGTAAACATTTCCTGCATAAGTCATAAAAGCTGGTAAGAAAAAAAATAAACCTTTGCATTCCGGGATATTTTGTCGGTTTATGCCACTATTCCTTCCAGTGGTTTCTGAACAAATGTGAGTAGATATACCCATTTTTCCATCCTAATGGAAGCTTGGTGTCATATAGGTATGATTGCAGTCAGAGAAATCTGACCCTGTTGTCTGTGGTCATTAATCATGTCCGATATGTTGTTGCAAAGACCACAGGATTACAGCAAGAACAGACAACCCCTTGGAGTGGTGGACGTTCTCAGAATCTTGAGAGCAGGTTGCCGACATTCTGATAAAAATGATTGTCATGATAGGTGGCTTTTACATTCAGGAAATGCCGCCGTGGTGACATAGCCAGTCACAGAACCTCATTTATCAGAAAGCAAACTGGCACCCACAAGACTACTCATTGCCCTCTTTTGATCTCCAGAATGTTGTCTATCGCTCCATAAAATCATAGAGTTAGAAGGGACTCCTTAGGCCATTGAATCAAAGCTTGTGCTCAATGCAGAAATGCAAATTAAAGCATCCCTGACAGATGGCTGTCTAGCTTCTACTTGAAACTTTCAGTGAAGAGAAGCTCACCACGTCTCTAGGTAATTGGTTCTACTGTCAAACTGCTCTTGGTTTCAGGAAATTTTTCTAACTTTCAGTCAGAATCTGCTTTCCCATAACCGAAATCCTTTCTTATACATATCCTGTGCTTTTTGAACAAGAGAGAATAGCTTTTTCCTCAATGACATTATTTCAGACACCCTATTTAAAGAATCCAGTTTGCCCTTGTCCTTCTTCTAAAAAGGTGGGCAATTGGTAAACAAAATAGTTATCCAACATTTTTTATTGTCTGTATACAGTACAGAATCTGCAGAATCTACATAAAGATCAAAGATGTTCTTGTAAATAGAAATTTACAAGAGTTTGCAAGAGAAGAATCCACAGATTACCCTGGTGTTCATATATATGTACATTGCTGCTCTACTCCAGGATATGATCCTCATGGATTCAACAAATATGGCAACAAGCAGCTATTTATTAACTGGGCTTTAAACAGATAGAAGGACCAAAACTTAGTACAAGAAATAAGTGACACATAGAATATGAATAATGCAAACTCACTGAAAAACTTTGGTGGGGGGAAGGAAGCGTGGTAATGTTTGCAATTACATTGTCTTTCAAAGGCATTCTTGCACAACTACCCATTTAAGGATAAATTAAAATAATGGCAATTAATTTTTCAATCATCTATCTACTGGAGGTTGAAATCAATGGTCCAGGTTTTCTATATTAACACAAACAACAATAATTCTGTTACAGAAACAGTACTTTCATTGCAAAGCATGTACATGTGTGTGTTTGTATGTGCATGTGTGTGTAAAAACAAGAGTTAAAAGAACGTAAGATGAAACTTGCATACAAGCAATAGGCTCCTAATGCAAATTTACTCAGGAGTAAGTCCCTCTGAATCCAATAATATTTATTCTGTAGATGTATTTATTTATTTATTGGATTTATGTCTGTGCCACCCATCTTGTTTGAAGGTAACGGGATTGCAGGCTAATGTTCTAATTGACTATTGATAAAAGAGTAAGAAGAGATCAGGGTGGCTTAGCAGGAGGTATGCAACTGACTCTACTCTACCTAGTTTTGAGGATAGAATGATGAATCTCATTAATGCGAATGTTCTATTTATAGCAAAGAGGCTATTATAAAAATATCCATAGACAGTATAAAGGGGGTTGCTAAGTTCTCTGAAGCAACATGATGAAGAACTTGAGCTGTCCTTTTGTAAATCTAAATCAAACATTTTCTTTTTTGACCTGTTCCATAGCTATATCAGGGTCCAAACTAAAAAACAGAATAACAGAATTGGAAGGGACCTTGGAGGTCTTCTAGTCCAGCCCCTGCTCAAGCAGGAGACCTTATACCATTTCAGACAAGTGGCTGTCTGATTTCTTTTTAAAACCTCCATTGACAGAGCACCAACAACTTCTAAAGGCAATCTGTCCCACTGATTAATTGTTCTGCCAGGAAATTTCTCCTTATTTCCAGGTTGGTTCTCTCCTTGATTAGTTTCCATCCATTGCTTCATGGAGAATAGATTGACTCTCTCTTCTTTGTGGCAGCACCTTCGAAATTGGAACACTGGAAAGTAGTGTTGTTGACAGACATCAATAAGCCATATTAGAAGCTGTGTGTTTTTTCTAAGAGCAAGTAAAATCTATAACTCAGGTTAAGTTGCATCAGGACCTACGTTAAATAATTGTCAGAATGGTGCAAGCAGCATCACACCACAAGGACATCTGTTTTCACATGTGTGAGGCATTGTGACACAGGTAAACAAGGAATGAGAATATATTCTGAGACTGAAATCCTGCTTTCATCAGACTGATTTCTCTCCCCTTCCCTACATTGCCTTCCCTGAAGATGTTAATGCTTTTGGATTTCATTTGAAGAGCTTGTGGGGAATAAACTGTTTTTTTGATGCTTTGTCATTCTTCAGTTGGGCTATAATTTTAAGGACCTCCAAAGAAGAGATGCCAAATATGTAAAAAATCAAGGAGGGGTAGGTCTAATTTATTGAGTTAGTGCAGAACTCCTTGGATATGCTTGTAACTTGGAGATAGTAAGCATCAGAAGCTAAGACAATATTACCATTGGACATAATGAAACCGTTCCTATAACATATGTATAGTCAGTGCTGCAATATTTGAAAGGCTGCAGTTTTAGGTTCAGATCATAAAATTTATCAGAAAACCCACTCTGGTGTGTTTTCACAGTTCTCTTGTGGTGGAATGCAGCCTGAATTCCTAGGCGGGAGGGGCTGCTTTCCAGAGGGCAAACAGCCAGCAGACTGGAAAGTTTAGACAGGAGAAAGAGGGTTAAAATGGCTCTGCCCTAGCTATTCCCAGAATATATCTGTAGTTATGCAAATTATTGCTTTAGTCTGACAAGAATCTGGCTACAGGTGGAAAACAATAAAAGAAGCTACTCATATGTCACTCTTATGAGTTACTCTTATAAGTCATACTTGGTTCTTGGAATTTTTCCTGTTCACATTCCAGACAATCAAGAACATTATCTACATAACAGACAAACAAACCACTGTGATGTAGAGAATTCTAAAATTCTCTAAATGTCTCCCACTGAAATGAATGAATAAATAAGATGGTTAAATGTTTGCTGAAACACTGTTGTAATCTTTTTTTAAATGCATTTATAATGAAACATGATCATGAAATAATGAAGTCCATAATAAAAGAACAGCATCTGTACTCAAAAATATAGATTCAAAAATTGATTGCAATAAGAAAGTAGCCCTAAACTTTATTTCACATAGTGGACTGTGTTTCTTGGAATACATTTAACGTGCATATAAACGTGCTTCATTTAGACCAGGGATGTCAAACTCGCATTGTCACGGTAGTGTCACATGACGTATCGTGACTTTTTTCCCCTTCGCTAAACCAGATATGGGCATGGCCAGCGCGTGATGCATCCGGCCGGCGGGCTGCAAGTTTGACACCCCTGATTTAGACCTTGTTTTATATATGTCTTCTAAAATACCCTGAAATGACTACTATTTCAAACTGGATAAACCAATCACCCAGTCAAGCTCTCTGAAATGATTACAATATTTCATGAGGAATATAATTGCTTAAATCGCTTTAACTTCTACGGAATTCAGTCTGCAAACCTTATGTACACTTACTTGGAATAAATCCCACTAATCTCATCAGGACTTAATGCCAATACACCAGCATTGTTCAGCCGATTAACTTTATGCAGGACTGCATCACAAGCTTTTTAAGAAAAATCTTCTTAAAACAAATATATAAAAGCATACCAAAATACAAAAAGCTAAGACAAACGGGCAGGGAGAAAGTCTATAGCTTGCTTACGTACAAGTTTCTTCTCACAAAGAAGTGCCTTTCTGGTTCTATCTTTGTATACTAATGGGTGAAAATGTGAATCCAATTAACTTCAAATTTAGCTCATAATGAACTTATCTCATTTTGCTACCAGCTCAGCTCTCATCCATGGCAGTAATTAACCACTGGGGGTTGTCACTCCCAGACACATGACACAGGAAAAGTCCCCCATGCTCAAGTACTTCAAACTATTGCAGCATTCATTACCCTGACAGTGTGAAAACCCTTCACTTTTAATACCATAGGGCACCAACATTTTTTTTTCACTTTATCTACGTGATTGCCAGCAATAGTACGTAAGAAGAGAATCCGCAAGAGATGTAATTAATTATTGCAAAAGATACATTAGAAAAAAGAGGGGGTGCAGGTGAACCACCTGGCCACTTACCCATCCTTCAGTTCCTTACGCAGTTTCCCCACAATTTCTGTTTGATTTCCCTGTCATTGTACTAAAATACTTCTTTCCCCAGTATAGGGAATGTGACCATTGGTTCTTTTTTTCCTCCTCATTGGTTACGCAAAGAGATTAAAAAGATAAGCCATGATCAGACACTACAATGGTGAACTGGGTTACGGGACTAAACCACCTTTCCCTGGAGACCAAAGTTCAGATTTAGAATAGGTCACATGGAAAAGCGGTTTTGATTGTCACAGATTAATCCCTGATGGGTATTCATGCAACTCGCAACCATCCAAAAGTTGTCAGCTTCTGAAAGAACCTGATTTGATAAAGCTCCTTGCTCTGGCACGTAATTAGAGCCAATAAAACTGCATACAGCTAGACAAAGCAGAGAGGTGACACTATTTCTAATAAAGCTTTGGAAGCAAAATATCTCTTTACAATCTAATCCATTCTGTATTTTGTCTCCACTGTACCACATAAGGAAGTGAGACTGGTTTTAGTGGAAATTGTGCCTCAGACTTTAGTATTAACTTTCATTTCTATTCAGGTAGTCTTCAACTTACACCACAATGGTATTTTGGTCATAGGTTGCTGCAGTCACAAGTTGAAGTACCATGTGTTTGGACTCAATGTTGTGACCGTTTTTATGACTGATGTATAATGGCTTAATCAACTTTTCGGTATTCTCTTGTGTCACTCCCACTTTCATTCTCATCATCTCATTCTATGCCGCCCGGAGTCTTGTGGGAATGGGGCGGCATAGAAATACCAACAAATAAATAAATAATAAATCAACTAGCCCAGTAACTTGTCCTCCTAACAGCTCCTAAAAGTCATGCAGGCTAATATCGCTTTTATTATACGGTTATAGTAACAGAATCTTGTAAGTCTGAATGCACTTTCCCCTCCCACCATCTTTGTAAGAATTAATGAGGGTCTTGTGTGAGGTGTTTTCTCAAGTTACAATTCTCTCCCAGACTTAGGTTTCCTTTATCTTATGTTCTTCTGCCCTTGACACTTCCATGAATCACATTCATTTAGAATTTTGCATATTTTTTTCCAAAACTCATATCTGGTTCTTTCATTATAACCATTTAGTGGAGCATAAATACAATCATCTCCAAGTCATAAATCCCTACTTTCATATGTACTAAAATAATTTAAATGGGATTACTTTTATGGCTCAAGTGGTTAGAACGCAGTACTGCAGATCAGCAGTTTGGCTGATTGAATCCCACCAGCTCCAAGGCTGAGTCAGCCTTCCATCCTTCTGAGGTCGGTAAAATGAGAACCCAGATTGTTGCGGGCAATATGCTTACATTGTAAACCGCTTAGAGAGGGTTGCAAACCTTGATAGGTGGTATATAAATACAGTGCTATTGCTATAACTCCTTAAACCATAATTAAACATAAGCCTTCATTTCCCTGCTTGTATTTCCCATTCCTCAAGATCAAATCATGTTCCTTTGGATTTATTTTATCTTTCCTCTTTTTTAGTTTCACAATTACACAAAATATTTTATTTTTAATTCTTTCATATGCTAATTATTATTTAGTCCTCTTACATATTAAAAATGTCCATATGCCAACATTGAATTAAATATTGGCTTCAACTATCCTTCATGGTTTTTGTCAATCAAGGTTTTCACATAAGTTTTTAGTAACAGAAATGGGGTATAGGCTTAATTACTAGCCTTAGTCAACCTAGCATGCTTGTGGCATTCTCTGATGTTAGTAAGGATAATACCAGTCAGTTTCTGTATATTTTAGTCAGTATGCACAAACCCCAACCAAATCTTAGTTTTACCCAAGGATAGCAACAGCAATAGCACCTAGACTTATATACCGCTTCATAGTGCCTTAGAGCCCTCTCTAAGCAGTTTACAGAGTCGGCATACAGTATTGCCCCCAACAATTTGGGTTCTCATTTTACTTGGAAGAATGGAAGGTTGAGTCAACCTTGAGCCGGTCAGGATTGAACTCCTGCAATACTGCATTCTAACCACTATGGCACCACAGCTCCTCAAAAGGATCTCTAAAGTAGAGTAGAGTAGAGTAGAGTAGAGTAGAGTAGAGTGTAGACAGTGTAGATTCGGATCATCCCCGACCTTCCGCCGGGCAGTGAAGACTTGGCTCTGCCAGCAGGCGTGGGGTGGTAATAGCTAAGGGAGGGGCTATTTTAGGAGCAATATGGGTCAAGACTGCAGCGAGGTTTTAATAGTTTTAATATTTTTAATTATTTTAGACTTTTATAATTAGTTAACTATTTATTAAGATGTATTTTAATGTTTTATATTATAAATTTTATACTGTATATTTTTATTGAATTGTTTGTTGTGAGCCGCCCGGAGTCCTTCGGGAATGGGCGGCATAGAAATTCCAACAAATAAATAAATAAATAAATAAATAGAGTAAGTAGAGTAGAGTATGCCAACATACTGTTGACCAAATCCCATCAACTCACAGATACATGCGGTGTAATGATACACTCTCAGAATATGTTTTTGATGAAAATTGGGGAAAATTTCAGTGCCACATTATCCTACCTTAAGAAATGGATTAAAGCTTAGGGGGGGGGAACCACTTATTGGAAATGAAGACAAATGCCAAAAAAATTTGTAAAGCTTGAGCTCAGAAATGTAGGTCAGGAAAACAAAATCAGGAAATGAACTAGTACTATTAACAGAAGCAAAATACAGCAAGAAGTGGTTTTTTTTCAGATATGATGACAAGAGGAAGACAAAGGAGAAAGTGTGTTTACTTACTTCAGGTGGTAAAAGTTTTAACAAACAACTAACAGAAAGTAAAGATACTTATAGCTTACATTTTGCCTCTGCTTTACATCTAAAGGAAATAGTGACTCGAGTAGAATAGAGGGGAAATGAACACAACAGGGGAGCGTATAAGGCAGTAAGGATGTGGAAAAAGATATTCTAGCTCATTTGAATGCATTCAGGTCCCCAAGCTCCAATGAAATACATTTTAGAGTACAAAAGGAACAGGCTCGAAAGCTGACAGAATTTCTGTTAGTTATTTTGAAGAGTTCTAAAAACTGGAATGTGCCAGAAGACTAAGGAAGAACATTAGATGTTCCTCATCTTCAGGAAAAGAAAGAAATGGGACCCTGGTAATTATGTCTGGAAAGATGTTAGAGCAGACAATACTTGGAAACAAGTTACAGCGGATAATAAAGCACACCATTCTCTCGAAGACAATGCTTTAATTGCTGGATGTTAGTAATTGGTCAAAAATAGACCATAATGATAATAATCTATTTCTCTTTTTTTATGAGGTAACTACTACAGTGGACAGAAGCTCAGTCACCATAGTAACTATCACACGCACATATTATGTGTTTATAATTATATACATTCCCATGGTTGGGTGTTATTATTACTTCCGAGAAGGAAAACTTCTCTTCCGTTCCTTCCAGGGGTGGGTTTCTACCGGTTTGGACCAGTTCGCCCGAACTGGTTGTTAAGGTCGGGCAGAGCCAGTGAACCAGTTTGGTCATTTTGGGGGCGGGATTTTTTAGCCCGCCCACCTGCCCAGAGCCTCTAGCTACCTTTATTCACTGTGTTTTCAGCACAGCTGATGAGCGGGGAAGCATGCCTCAGCTGTTTTTCCCCCTAGAGACTGCTTCAGGAATTTTGTGTTTTAAAGAAACAAACTTCCTGCAGCAGCCCCTATGTGGAAAAATAACTGAGGCAGGCTTCCCCACTCATCAGCTGTGCTGAAAACACAGCGAATTAAGGTAGCTAGAGGCTCCAGGCATGTGGGAGGGCAAAAAAAAATATATTATTTTTTACAAAAACTGACCAAACCGGTTGTTACACGGTTGAAACCCACCCCTTGTTCCTTCCTTTTGTTTCTGGATTTCAACTGAAGCAGAAGTGCTTATTTCATTCTCATCGATATGTAGCTAGTTTTATATTTTATTTTATTTTATTTCTAAGTAAAGATATTTGTTTATTAGCATTATGTCTACGCGTTTGTTTTTATTTGCAATGAATCGTAATGATCCGTTCCTTTCTTTCCTTCAATGGATTGACACTGTAGATATAACCTACCTTAACAGCCCTGTTCCCAACTGATAAGCTTCTACATTATAATCCCATGGACAAATTGTTAAAAGGTGGTCAAACTGCATTTCACTAAGGTGGGTCTCACCACTGCCTTGGTAACATTAATGGCTCTTCACTGAACTGGAGAACAGGAATCAATGGGGCTTCATCTATTGGGCTCTTTATCAATCTACAAATGACACAACATTGGGAGTTTTGGCCAACACTCAGAAAGAGACTGCAACCTAGGCTGGACTAGTATGAAAGACTGTTTTAAGAATATGACATGTAAATGTAAACTATATTTAAGGACCAAAAATATAGAGCACACCCATTCATGGCTTGAAAGCACTGCATCAGAAAAAGGCTTGGGTATAATTATTGATAACAAGCTGAGCATAAGACAGCAATGTGAGACAGCTGCTAAAAGAGCTAACATAATTCTGGGCTGCATCAGAAAAAGTACCATATCAGAATCTTATGAAGACCTTATTTGCTTTTAACACCCTCTTCATTGGTGAGACCACACCTGGAATACACCTGGTACTCCCCACCTGGAGTACCCTATATTTCCACAATGATATTAAGGTTTATAGAAGAGTTGCAAAGATGATACAGGAACTCGACAGGCTGAAAGAATTTGGGGTGTTCAGCCTGGAGAGAGGGGGGGGGGGAAACGCTCAGCTAAAGAATCAGTGTCCAGATAAATAAAAGATACATAAGATAGGTGGAAGCTAGGAGCAAAAATAAGGAATATAATTTGCAGATACTAGATTTCATTTAAATATAAGGAAAACGTTCCTATAATAAGAGCTGTACAACAACAAAACAAGCTACTGAATTCTCCATCCTGGAGGATTTTAAGAATATGCTGAATACCCACTTATCAAGGGCGGTTTGTTTGTTTTTTTCTCATGTTATAGAGGGTTGGGCTTGATGACCCTTCCATTCTATAAATTCCCGGATTAATAGCTATAATGATTCCCATTCCAAATAAAGGATTATTTCTGTCCAGTTGTTCTGGCTCATATGATATGCAACATAAATGATGCACTTCATTGGTTTTGCACTGTCTACCACAGTAAATACACTAGCTTGAAAGGAATCTTTTAACCAAAAAAAACCCTCCCATTTTTAAATGTACTTGGAAAGGGACTGCCAGCCTATCTCCTTAATACCAAGTTAAAAATATCAGTTCTTTGGCTGTGGGGAAAAAAGGACATGGAATATAAGCTCATATTTGTTTCATTTCTAGAATTTATAAACTGAATTGCATGTAACTACTTATCATTTTTCACTAGAGCACTGTGATGATTGAAGGTAAAAACAAGGGTGCATTTTATTAAAGCAGACAATTATCTAGATATTTGCAAAAAAAATCTCATGTTATATCACAGTATACCAACAATGATAAATACATTTTTTCTAGATTTGGACCCTGAAGGTATTACATAAATTAAGTGACATAACTGTGATTACCTTTAAAGTTAATTTGAAGATATTTCCCAGTTTAACAAGTCTAAAAGGGGCAATTTTAGCAGGGACTGCAATCTGTCATGCAGAAATGAGTCTGGAATGCTATTAATTTGTAACTTGCCTTATTATTTAATAATAAAGCTTAAGTGGAAGGCTTAGCTTTTTGACACTGTAATGAATAGAATATTTGATTCTGTGAGTAAATGTCATGCAGGATTCCTTCTACCCAAAGGAATGTTTTACTCTAAAACTTACTTCCTTTCTTCTTTTATATCCCAGTACAAAACAATTCATTCTTGCATAGAGTCTTGGTTTCAAAGTTTAAAAATAGCACAAAAGGGGAAGAGGAGAGGATTAAAAAAAATAACCAACATCTACTCCTTGTCAAAAAGAATAGATAATTTGTCCTTTGTTGGTTACTGAGATACCAGTGTAGGTACAACTCAAAATCTAGTGGTGATCTCTGAGCTCCCCTCCACCTAATTAGGGGAAAGATAAAATAGTAGTAACATCCAGATCAGCTGTAATGATTTTGTTAACTCGATTATTCTTCTGACAATTAAGTCTGGCTGCTTTGGCCTCTTAGGAATGTCAAAGCCTTCTTTCTACAGAGCAGGTAATGTCACAGGTGTGACCGTGAAATCAATAATGAGGCACAGCTCTTTGCAGAGGGCATCCAGGTCAGACAGAACAGCCCTTAAATTAAACATTGATAAGCAGAACACAATTATCCATCATGTTTAAGTGCCTGCGTGAAATTAGCAGCCAGGGAATGGGACCAGTGGGGGGAAAATTACTGGAGGATGCTCTGAAATGCAGAGTTACCCGCCAACACTGTTGCTATTTGTCTCTGACAGCAGTATGGGGATCTGCCATTTAACGCTGTAACATTCAAACCACAAATCTTGCTGAAATCATAGCCCCTTACTGCTGTAAAGCGGTAATGCTAAGACATCGATTCCCGTCTCGATCAGCATTGCTTCTTCTACATATAAATAGAAAGCAGCACGGAACTCTCTCATCGAAAGCAGAACTAAGGAGAATAAAGATGTATCTGCAAATATACCAACTTTGGTATTATTATTATTATTATTATTATTATTATTATTATTATTATTATTTAGTTGGGTCAATGTTCCATGTGGGTATTATATCAGCTAGACAAATGCTCCTGTAGTAAACTTCTGTAGCTTTCCTGAAATGTTAATAAATTAAAACACGGTTGAACATATAGCAATAGCAATAGCACTGTATTTATATACCGCCTATCAGGGCTTGCAATCCTCTCTAAGCGGATTACAATGTCA
>JANHJO010003397.1:55453-73933 GCA_032468235.1 Pseudoxyrhopus heterurus | reverse complement strand
CACTGAAACAGTCAGTGGGAGCTTAGATGGACTCCGGGGGATGGTAGAGGACAGGAAGACTGGAGGAACGTTGTCCATGGGGTCACGATGGGTCGGACACGACTTCGCAACTAACAACAACAAAGTCTTAATGCTTTTTTAAAGGAGGAAATTATGTAGAAATAGAATAGAACAGACTTCAGAAGGACCACTGCTGTTGTTTGTATTCATTTTCTGGATATCTTTACTGTTTTATTGTTTTAATTGTTCTACAGTTTTAAAACTGTAAGCTGCTCAGTGTTACTGGGTTGAGTTCAACAACTATAGAAATTGAATGAATAAATAAACACATCCCATTGTACAGGGGGGGGAAAGGTTGTTCTACTTCTATGTCCATGTTTCAGAAAATTTTCTCCCTTAAATATCTTTTCCAGGAAATAATTTTCTCATTTTATGGCTGGGAACCTAAGAGGTTTATGTGATTGCTCAACCATTTCCATACATACAGCACTAATCTCTTTTTTTCCTTCTTCTCTTCTCCTACTTTATGAAACTTTTAGCTACGTTTTCCATTGGGTTCTGAGGTAGCTGCCAACAAAAGACGGAGCAGAGCCTTACCACCCATGAACGTACCGACCCTATACGAGATAGCATCTATTTGAACATGTGTCCATTTTTATTCAAGGAAAAAAAATCCATGCATACCTATTTAGGTACCAGGTTTTGATTGGTCTTTATCGTTTTATGGTTTTTATAGTTTGGGGTTTTTATTGTTGCCATGAGCTGTCCAGAGTCGTGTTTAAGAACATAGATATATTTTAAGTAAAATAAGTAATATCTACAGTTGATTAAGAAAAAGAATTCTAAACCTTTGTTTATGAAAAGCATGTCGTCCAACAGATGTACAGCAAGGTGCATAACTTTGGCTAAATATGGTTGAACCTGGTTAATATTTAGACAGGACACTATTAGGAAATTCCAGAGTGATAGATTAGGCTGGAAATTGAAAAACATTCCAGAAGCAGAAAATGGTGTATTTATTTCTTTAACCATACTTTTATTCTATCATATAGGTAGTCCTTGTCTTACAACAGTTCATTTAGTGACCATTCAAAGTGACAACGGCACTGAAAAAAGTGACTTATAATCATTTTTCACACTTACAACCGTTGCAGCATCCCCATGGTCGCATGATCAAAATTCAGACACATGGCAACTGACTCATATTTATGACGGTTGCAGTGTTCCAGGGTCACGTGATCACCTTTTGCAACCTTCTGACAAGCAAAGTCAATGCGGAAGCCAGATTCCCTTAACAACCATGTTACTAACTTAACAACTGCAGAGATTCACTTAACAGCTGTGGCAAGAAAGTAAAATGTGGCAAGACTCACTTAACAAATGTCTCATTTAGCAATAGAAATTTTGGGCTCAATTGTGGTTGCAAGTCGAGGTCCATTTGTACTCCTTAAGGACTCCTGGTTTATAATATGAAATCCAGGAATTCTGCAACTTCACTACTGTTGCCAAGAAAATTACTGGATTTCTCTATGAAGTCACTAAGAGTCGAGGCTAATTGAAAGGCAAGCTTCACATTCCGATTATGCATACCTAGATTTTAAAGTATTTCGGTGCAGGAATGCGCTAGGATTGTGATTGTGGGACAGATCCACATTATTCAGTCATTTGATAACCAGTCTACAAACTTTAGCATGTGGTACAGAGAGCGAGTTAGGGGAAAGGATATTTTTCAAATATTGCACGTCATTCTGACACCTACAGAATTTCAATTTTATTTTATTTATTTTGTTACTTTATTTCATCTTGTTTAGATAAAATATTTTATTTCATATTGTTCAGAATTGTCTGGGCATCGTACCGAAATGGATATTTCTGAAAATCTCGTTTCTGCTAGGTTGTTCAGCACATTTTTGGCAGGGCTGATATAAAGTGACTTGCCAACCAAGGGCAGTCGGAATGGCCTATGGTTTTGTCAATCTGTCCTCCCCTGTGCCTTCCTGGAGAGGCAAGCAAAGGTGTCAATTTCGGTGCCACTTTGTCCTCTCCAAGTGATAGCGACCGAGCTGAAGTCAGCACAGCCGAGCAAAGAAAATGCATCTGCAGGTAATTAGTAACAATCAAGGTCTGCTCAGGAAATGCTGACTATAGCAGTAATAAGCCGGGCACATGTCATTGGCTTGCAAATGGAGAGCATGCTTATGAACCGTGGCAGCAGGCAGTAAGAGCTAGGGTTTTTTTTTTTTTTAACTTAATATTTAATGTGGCATAAAAACGATGGAGAGAAATCAACTAGTTTTATAATCAGATGTTCAGCCACTGGTCCATAACCACAAGCAAGTTAGTGAATGAAGCGGGCTAGAAAAGTGTCATCAAAATTTCCTTTCGCCATAATTTAGGTCTAGTTTTATGGACCTGCTGATGTGAATGCCAATGTCTAAACAGTACTTTTTTTTTTTTCTCATTCAAATGATATTACCACAGATCAGATCTGCAAATCTGCTAGGAAATGCAAAGCCCAGCCTGACACCACAGCTGCACTGAGGATCTTTTACATTATTATTTCTCAGTGCTGCTTTTTTCCTACTCCAGCCTAGCTTGAAAACAAGAACAATGAAACACTGTGGCCATAATTCTCTTATCTGCGTGGTTCTCAGCCTATTTTGCATTGATTAAACTATTTTATGAGTTGGCTTAAGAACTCAGGACTCACAATACAAACTAGACGTAGGTCAGTTTGTGAATGGAAGCCAAGCTCTGTCCCTAGACATTCTCATAAAAACTGCTGAAGCTTGAACTGCAGATCTCAAGCCCTATCAAAAGAACCAGATTAGTTTTCTTGGCCACAATAAAACCCATTTCTCAAACTCTCTTCATCCCAGAATATGGGGGCTTTTAAGCATTTCACACATTAATATCCTGCTGGGTGTTGAATTGTGAAGAACTAATGAATTGAGTGGTTTTATTTTCATGAAACAGAACTATTTCCTCCATTGATCAATGACTTCTGCCGCTATTTACAATTCATTTGTATCCTTTTTTTAAAAAAAAAATGCATAATACTACCTTTGATTTTCCCACACAAAATGAAGATGTCCTAACCCATATGTTATGATGTTGAAAGATACAATATTTGTGATAGTTCAAACCATATGTTATGTTCCACATTTAATGAGGAAATGGCAATTTTCAGAATTTCAACAGGCGTTTGTGGGTGGGTGTGATTGTAATAGATATATAAAAGGATTGGTTCATCAATCTTATCTGGTCTATTCTATTTTGTTAGATTCTTTCTCTTATAATTCCCATAGTCCTGTATTGTATTTTGTATGTATAAATAAGGTACCAGTATCTAAAGAGAACTAATGATGTACTCATACTTAAAGTTACATTTGCATTTAACAACATTAAAAAGCCCTGCAGAATTAAATGTTGGCCTATCTAAACTACAGTTCCAGCAACTTGCAAACTAAAAGTGGTCTACTGGATACTGTCTGGTAGTTTATACTTTGCTCATTGCATATTTGCGATGCGACTTCAGAGGCACCAACTCTCCAGTATCTGACAGTTACTGACCATGAAAGGCAGAATGAATAATTTTCTGTGTGTCCTGCTTTCTTTATCACTCTCCATACTCCCTTATATTAGACTGCTAATCTTGGGTTAATAGTTTGTCTTTGTCCCAAGTATACTCAAGGATCTACTGTATGATCCTTTTCCAAGCAAAAATAGGTACTGAACGTTGCCTTTTCCTATCATCTATTTCTTTAATTACAAATTTATAAATTTGTAATTAAATTATAAATTTATAAATTATAAAATTTATAATTTTATCAATTACAAATTTCTTTTCTTTTTATAGATATAAAACCTCCTTCATTTATCATTGCTCAGATTCGATTCTCATTCTCAGGAATGCTCATACGCAGATGCAAACATTTTACCTCCAGCATAAAGGTTTTTATTCCGATATACAAACATAACGTCCAGGTTTTTTCTAGAAGCATGCCATATATTTAGGAGAAAAGGCTGCAACCATCATGATAGATTTGCCCTTACTGTGGGTTTTTAACTGGGATTGGGTAGCCATCTGTAAGGGATAATTAAGTCTACCCCTTTACTAAGCAGAGGATTCGACTAGATGATTTGTAAATTTCTCTTCGCACATTCTTTGATTCTATTGTTTGAAAACTCCTTTTTCCTTCAGAAGAAAAAGAACACTGAGAAATTGAGAATTAGTATGGTATGGTGATAACTTGGGAATTCCCCACTTCAAAGTTTATGTCAGTCATGAACATATGTCACTGAGTCAGATCGAGATAAAGATCATCATTTCTATAAAACGATTAAAAGTGAAACAGCTTTGTTCTCTTTTGTGTCTAATTTTGCCTTCACTTTGTTCTTTAATCAGAAGACGGATTGCAAGTAGTGACACCAATTTATCAGTTCTTTAATACCAACAGATGAAATGATCTTAGGCAAGCTAGTATTTATTAAGACTAATACTGCTCCAATTCTCCTTAGTCTCTTAACTCCATTCAAATTTTCCTGGGAGTTACAACAAAATAAATAGGAATAGGAATAAATATAAACCAATAATAGCACAGTTAAAATAGTTATTTAAATGAATTTAAACTTAAATAATTACTGTTCCCTTATTAGTTTTCCAAGCTGCATATTCTCCATCAGAATGAAAAGTTTTTAATGTTACTAATATTGTAATGGAGATGGGAAAAAATATTTGTATATGAGTGTGGGTATATGTTTGTGTGCATACTTAGGTGTGCTATGGGGAGGTAAAGTCTCATTTTCAACTCGCCAGACTTACATACATGCCTAAATAAATCATATGCAAATTAGCTTTGACAGTTTTTTATTTCCCTTTGGAAGATGTGGCAACCTTAATTTACTTGCCATTTTGATGGGGGGGGGTTTAAAATTATCTATGGTATTTTTAAGGTGGAGTACTTAAAACCAAGTAACAATTCAGCATATTGAATACTAATTTGAATTAATATTATGTGGTATAATTATGATTTTCACTGATGTTACCTATAAAATTATGAGCTTGGTTACATTAAATATTTTTCTCTATTATTTGTTATTACAGCAACTATGTCTCTTTCCAGTTAAAAGCATATATGGGTAATTAAATGCCCAAGATAAATTTATACATTCATGAATTAAAATATGTTTGGGTATTTTGATGCAAAATTGCCTGTGGCTTTCAAGAAAGTACATACTGTTAAGGAAGCAAATATTATTATCTGGAGAATCAACTTCTATGTTCATACTAATGCTAAATATTCTCTTTTTTGTTTATTTGAAACAGGAGGAAAGAAGGATGCAGAATCGCTAAAATCCAGGATTTATTACTTTTCTTCCTTCTAACTCAGAAAGTTAAAAATGAGAATTATAAAGAATCTAACAAAAAGAGCAGAATATATGATATCAGAAATCTGTTGTTAAGAGCAGTTGAGACATGGAATGATGAATGCATGCCATGAAAGGGGGGGGGACCTCTAAATAAAAAGAGAAAGAATTGGTTTGCTTGACCCATTGATGAGAGCATTAGTGGACAATTTAGTGCATTCCAGATGTTTTGGACTATAAGACTAGAGTCTTTTGAGGTTTATAAAAGTCATGGCCCAAACCTCTAAAGGACATTAAGTTGTGTCTCTTTGACTTATAGTATCCTAATGAACATTTAAAAAGTTGTACCCCATAAGCCTTTTTTTTTCAAAATCTATAGTCTTTCCTGCAATGAATTAAACTTTAGATTAAGGACTCCTGGACAATTTTGATTCTGAGGCATTCAGTCTGAAACAGCAGCACAGAAAAACTTCAGAGGGAAAGAAAGATATCCCCCAGAAACCTTAAATATCGTATATAATAGCATTCTAAAGTACCAAAGCATTCAAGCATCATTTTAAGATGTAATTTAAGTTTAGAACAAGTTATGCATAGCCTCTCAGTGACATCATAAGACTAGAAACCAATTAAATACTTAGTAGGTGACTATAAATATTTAGTAAAATAACTTACTAGATCATATGTGAAAACCATTTCAACTGTTAAAATATTAATCCTCTATTTACTTTCCAGATTATCAACTAATATGTAAATCAAGTGTGCAAGCATGGAATCATCTAGTACAAGGGTGTCAAACTCAAGGCCCGCAGGCTGGATCTGGCCTGAGGGTTATTTAGATCTGGCCTGTGGGGCTGCCCTGGAAATAGCAAAGGACCGGCCCACAGTGCATCTGTTAGTGAAAACAGAGCCCGAGAGGGCTGTGCGCGGTATTCCCAGGTTCCGTTTTCACTGGCAGAGGGCTGCAGGAGGCCGTCGCAGCCAAAAACAGAGCCCAGGAGGGCTGCACAGAGCTTTGGTGGCTCAAGTGGTAAGAACAGAGTACTGCAGATCAGCAGTTTGGCTGATCGAATACCACCAGCTCCAAGGTCGACTCAGCCTTCCATTCTTATGAGGTAGGTAAAATGAGTACCCAGATTGTTGGGGGAAATATGCTGAAGGACATTGAGCTGGCCATGCCCACACCAGCCATGTCCACTTGGCCCCCGAGGTCAAACACAACCCTGATAAGGGTCTTGGTGGTGCAGAAGGTTAAGAACGCTGTACTTTGTAATTAAGTATTCACCTCTCAGTGCCTGCAATTTAGCAGTTCGAATCCCACCAGCCTCAAGGTCAACTCAGCCTTCCATCCTTCTGAGGTAGGCAAAATGAGAACCCAGATTGTTTGGGGCAATATGCTAAAACTGTAAACCACTTAGAGAGGGTTGCAAGCCCTGATAGGCAGTATATAAATACAGTGCTATTGCTATTGCTATGTGGCCCTCAATGAAATCAAGTTTGACACCCCTGATCTAGTACAAGAACTGTAACTTGATCTTGCAGTGATCTTTGGATTCCTTAGTTTAGAATACCTCAGGACTGAGTCCTATTAATTCCAAATTGTGTTGCTTTATTAAACATTGCTGAATATGATGTATAAACATAGAGTGGTACCTGGGTACTAATCGTTTATTGGTTCCAGGATGCACAATAAGTACCAAACATGATGAGTACCAAATAATTTTTCCCAATAAGGAATAATGTAGTGAGTCGTAAGGCAGCCAACACCGACATGTTCTAGCTTGTGCATTGAGTACTAAACAAACTATGAATACTGGGACAACATTTTCACATCAAAATGCAAGTACCAAATTTGATGTGTTTCAAAGCAATTGAGTACCAAGGTACCACTGTATTAGAAGATTTTCACAAACTATTTTTTAATCAAACATATTCATCTTTCTTCTTAAACTCCTGTTATCCTCCTTCAGTTTATTTGGTTTCCTGATTTCTTTCCCCCAATTATTGGTCATAACCTTTCATCTTTCACATGTTTACTTCTCCTGCTTGTCTCGCTAGTTTGTTCCAAACTCAAAAAGCACTGACAAGAAGAGTTGAAAATCCTTCTTGACCATCCAGCTGCCTCAAACTGGTAGTAGCCTAGGTAGCTACAATACTGAAAACAACTGATAGTTTATGACAAACAAGGGATGAAGGTAAACCTTGACAAGGACTTCTATCAACAACATAATAGCATGCCTTAAAGAATTATAATACAAAATAAGAATAATCCAATGTAGGTTTAACATGCCCCTTCTAGGAACCTCCAAAATCAATAAAATGTTTTGACTGGGGCAAAGAGCCACAAGGGCAACAATAGAAAGTAAAACCTTTCTAACAAAAAAAAAACCCTACTTCTCTGTACTTGCCCTAATCTTCATAAAGAAACAAACTATTGTGTGAGTGGAAACCCCTTCATAGCAGACTTCTTCATTTCTCTCCTGGAAGGCTGGTATAATGGGGCTCCTGTGCAAAATCTGTTACATTACAGAGCGCCATTTAGGTAGATTGTGTGCTTAGATAATGTGGATGATTTAATGGAAATGACTTGCTTTCTGGTAAAGTTGATCAAGGTGAGATAATACGTTAGTTTCAGAGCCACTCTGGTTGATCTGTTCTGATATGCTGTAAGTTTCATCCAGTTTTTAAAGAACATTGGAGCAAAATCTGATGAACAAACAGTGACTATAAAATACACAAACAATGTCACTGGAAAGCAAAAGGTATTGTCAAATAAAAAAAATAGGATTGAAAGAAAGCAGTGGTGTGAAGAACAGAGTTGGTTAGTTCTTGTGTTACATAAATGAATTTCGTACATTATATACTGCATTTTATTTGGATGCGCTGTTTATTCTTATGTGTTCACAATATTTATTTATAATATTTATAAACTATGAAAGTTTATGAGGACTTAAACCTTCTGTTCATTTATTTTCAATTAATTTTGATCTAACACTAATGTGTCATGTATCCACTTGTCTGCAATGCATACAGTTACCACTAGTCTCCACTTCTACGTATTTAAATTCAACCCTTTTCACCACAAAAGGATTTCAACAATTCAATATTCTTTTAATTATAACCACATTCAGATCACAACAAATGCAAGCTAAGGACTATATCTTCAAGCCTGTACACAGAGCTATTTCTAGCTCATTATCAGACTTGGAAAGAAATTCTGTTCCCTTCCCCCCACATTCACCCCTTTGGTCATCATTTGTCATGCAGTGAAATAACCTGCATAAAACATAGCTAATTAAATCTTCTTTATCTTCTACTTCAGATCCAAGTATATGACATAAAAGCAAGTAAAATCTTCAGTGCTCATGTTGGGTTGAATATTGTACAAATTGGGTGAGAGGCAGAAGGAAAAGACAGAGGTAAATTTTGTTGTGCTATGATATCATGTAAGTCATATATTTATATCAGCTGCAATCCTGAATTTTTGAATTGGAAAAATACCTTTTAATGAGTTGAGTTCCATTAGCCAGAGTTAATACAAATGAAATTATTTGTTGACTCACTGGAATGTTTTGTGGAATCTGTCAAGAATATTTGTCGTCTCCTTTTACATTTAATTTAAATTTGGAACTTCTGACCTGTTTGATTCAAAAGCCGAAGGGTATCTTGAGCAATAAGACGGTTGGTGGTAAACATAAATTGTTTTTATATACTGTTGTATTTTTTAAAAGAAATTATCTACCAAAATTTATGGATGTAGTACATTTTAGTAAGTTATCAATGTATTCAATTAAGTGGAATGATTCTATTATATGTCCAATAAGATCTAATGTACCTATTGTAAGATATAAAGATTGGGACCTTATATAAGGTTTGAATTCTTTTAAAAATCTTGGAATTATTGTTTCTAGGAAGATTTCCAGGTCAGTAAAGGTATGTGTTTCAAAATGTTCAGCATAAATTATTATTGATATTAACAAATGATTAAATGCTTTTATGGGAAAAAGTAAAGTATGATTAAATGAATATCTACTTTAGAGGTATGTGGATGTTGAATCTCTTTTGCTATTTGAAGGATATGAAAACATTTATATTGATCTGACAGTTTCCCAGTTTTCTTTATCAAAATAACAACTTTCTTATAGAGAAGGGAGTTTTGATTTTCAGATTTAGAATTTTATCACTGACATATATTTTCATATCTAACTGAATAAGTGATTTTTTTTCTAAAGCCTTCATGGACACATCTTTATTATTATTTGTTCCCCTTGGTATCTTGGCAGGGGTTTGGGTCTATTTTTATTCTGTGTCTCTATCTATGAAAGAAAATATTTGCCATTAAAGACTGCAAGATATATTTGGAATATGTCGAGAAGACAGATTTTACTTCTAGTCTGGAACAATCTGGGATTGAGTGTTGTAGCCAAGACAGGGTATTGATACCTTAGCTAAGCCTATTCTCTAACAATCTTATAAAGCATTTGCAATATTGCAGAAAGAACTTGAAAACTGATGAATGGAAATATATCCAATTAAAATGTTTTTGATTAACTGATTAATTTAATGCACTAGCAGCATCTGAAACTCCTAAATAATTATTATTATGATTCGTCACCCTTATTACATTATTAGTATTTATTAACTTAATAATATTAAAAATTTAATTAATCATTAAATTATATTATTGTTATTATTGAAGGAATATGTAAGATTCTAAAGCTAATATTATTTTAATTGACAGGATTATTATAACAAAGAAAGAAAACTGAGTTGTAATACTTTATGTAAGTCGGTTATGTTTGTTTTAAACGATGTATTTGTCTGTATATCTGTATGATCTTCAGATATATTTGTAGTGTACTAAACATTAAGAAATATAATAAAGAATGGATGCCAACATTAAAATGTTGGAAATTTTAAATTTTAAATAACGAAAAGTACTTTAATGCACATTTTGAGCCTGTCCCATTGATGTTCCATTTTGGTTTAATATAATTCAGTTTCTCAATTCAACATTTAGAAGATGAAATAAGACATAAAAAAGTTAGTGTAATGTTGAACTATATACCAGAAATTTGGAACTTAACAATGTATGAAGAATCTAGTTTTCCAGGGGACTGTAGTTAAAATCACTGCTTTCTTTATTGAAATGATTCTGCTAAACCAGATTTTAAATCTCAGATTGTTGATCTTTGTTTACTTTTTATCTGACAATTGATTTCATATCAATTAAAGGAAAACCTAGCAATTTTCATTTTCTGTCTAGTCAAGGTATAATCTGTTGCTTAGAAACTCAGTTCCTTTTCTCTTTAAATACATACTCTAATATATATTATTAATTGATATTATCTATGTATTTTTCCTTTTTGATTTTTATATTTCAATATTTTTTGTTTTTGTATCTTTTTATTATATTAAGAGACATAAAATACTGCATTTAACAAAATAAATGTTCAATGTTCTGCAAACAATATAAAATAAGAAATTAATAATACAAACATTTAAAAATCAATAATTAAAAAGTAAAAACACGAACAATTTATCAAATACAGTAGGAGCTAAAAATGCTACTGCAAATTAGAATAAACACCTATCAAAACAACTAAGAAAAATTATTAAACCAAAAAACCATCTTCAGTAACACTTGCTGTATTGATAAATAATCTTCCCCTTCCTGAGTGGAGGATTGAATAGAATAGGCATGGTGCAGAAAATTGTAGCGTATGTGTTTGTTTGTTTGTTTGAAACAAGATGGCATGAAACTCAGTTATATCCATTGATCAAATTTAGTTCTAAGTCTCATGCAAAGAATTTGTATACAATCCATCCGGTGTACTAAAATAGGAAGCTACAGAAAAAGGTCACTCCTGTTCAGCAAAGACTGGGATAGAAAACTCCAAAACTCCAAATCCATTCCTACGGGGTCCGTAAAGGGGGCGTGCATAAGCACACTAGCATGCCTACCATCTCTGTCCTACTGTTCCCTTTATTTACCTATATATACTTTCTTTGCTCATGTTTATGTTTTTCACTTTATCTATATATGTTTTGACAATAAATAAAACTGGATTAGATCAATCCCCATGCTGTCTTCCAGGCAGCAAAATGACCTCTACATAGGACATATTCCTATGTTTCTTCCCCCAGTGCTGCAGCCGCTAAATTCATGCAACTCCCTGGGAATCTGTAATTTAGTTTTCCTGGAAAGTCTTCAAGCAATGGCTTCAGAGGAGCTGGCTTCACTCTTCCCTCATTCTATGGGGTAAGGGTGAAATGAAGCTTCAGACAGTCTCTGTTCAAACAGACCAGTAAAGTCTTCATTCCAAAACTCCCTTGTTGCTCCAGAAAGGAAGAATATAGCAATACAGTCACCGCTCCACATGCGTCAGTAAGTCACCAAGAGCGGTGGGGATATCTTTGGATATCTCTTTGGTCCCTTCCACCTTTCCCATTCAGGTAGAATTCAGGTAGAATTTTTTTTTACAGATAGGGACATGTTTCTTTCATTCTTTCTGGTGGGTCAAACCACAAAGAAGTCAGTGCTTCAATTTGGTGTTGCTAGGCTTTTGGGGAACTTTGTTTCTTCATAAGTTGCTTTCACAATTTAAAGGCATAATTCCTGATGCCCTGATGCCCTGATTTGGGCTGTATATATGGTCTGTAAAGCATTAATTGTTCATCTCTATTGCAATTACAACAAAGGTATTTTTGTTGCTCTGGTATTTGTATTTCACAAAATACAAAGCAATTATTCATAGAAATAATAAACAGGTAGACCATCTTTACAGAATACAAGCTACAGAGGTCTCTGAATGCCTTCAGTATCATGGGTTTCGTTTTATTTTTAAAAAAACTAGCATTGGTTAAATTCATATCACAAACCTTATACAAGTATCAGTTTTGGCATACGTTATTTTTAAAGTATCTTGTTTTCCTTACCTGTCACAATAGGATATGATTGTGGTCCTGGCACACTGGCACCTATATCTGTTGATGTAGGGCTTGTTAAATTGGCCTTCATTTCGTCTAATCCACCAGCTAGTGATGTCATGGCTGAATATTCTGTTGACTGAGTTCAAAGAAAAATGAGATAATTTAGTAACACTTTCCATATATTAAATTCTAATATATGATGAAACCAAGCTAAGTGGTTCATTCCTATATTGGCAGTGAAGGCCTTGATGGGGTGATAATGGTGATTTTATATCTGAAGATAGATTTTACTATCTATCAGATGATGCAGCATGAAATGAAACAGTTTCAAACTATGATGAGATGTTATGACAATATGAATCCTGCAAGCTTCAGGTATTGGGTTAACTAAAAAAAAATTAGTTTCACAGATTATTTGGTGGACAAATCACCAGCACTTTCTAATGTGAATCACAAGATAATCTCAAAAAAATACATCTAATTATTGGGAGGGGAGCATGGGAATCTCTGTATCACTCCTACAAGCTTGAAGGTTTCTTTCTATAAAACCATGAATTATTAAGCATGACAATGATATTGTTTGCTTTGTTTAACGATGCACTAAAAGAAGTATTTTTTAATAGTTTTTAACTGCAATGCATCCTCTGTTGGGCCATCCATTATAGAATTTCCATTTAACAAATTCCCAAACAAGGAAAGTATTGTGAGACATGAACACTTTAATCTCAGAATATGTCATTACAGTATAATGCATTAAAATAAAATTGCCTTTCACAATTATAGCGCATCTCACAAGTATATAAAAAGCTGATAAATGTGAAACCATTCCTTTAAATAATGAACAGGTGGCAATCTATTGCCAAGCAGAAAATTAATATTAGAACCAATAAAGAAATTATCAAGCCAACTATATACATGACTGTAACAATTATCAAGCAAGAGGCAGACTGCCCTGTTTACCTGACCTTTTGGTTAATGGTTTGTGTTGCATTAATTATGTTTGTCTTTGGCTATAGTTACAGTTGTTTCTTGTGATTTATTGGTTGCAGATATCACTCTGATTTTTTTTTTAAACTGTTGCTTTGGGTATGTCTGTATTTAAGCAATGACCTTAAGGATGTGCCAGCGCTGTATTTTTGTTTTATCTTCTCATGCAGGACAGCAGCATAAAATATTTAAATAAGTATAAAATAGCTCAGAGAAAAAGCTAACAAGCTCCTCCTGTGCAAGGCGGCATTGAAATAAACTGCCTTGGTTTAAAATGACATAGATATGCATTCCCTTGCATGCTTCCCTGGAAATTAAACTCCCTTATTTCATAGGGACATTAAAAGAAAAATGGTGGTGCATATCTACTTAGGAGTATATAGGCAGTGATGTATTATCTCTGGACTGCCCACTCTGTTCAGGAGGAAGGATACTGTAGGACAATCCCTTGTTTCATAATTCCCTGTTTTATTTTCGTTGTGATTTCTTTAAAAATGCATTAATGATTTGTAACACTTCAGTTTTTTATTCGGGGTAAATTGGAACCACCAATGGGCAGGTGATACTTTGGCCAGACTGTTTTAATGACCACCTATTACCCAGAGAGCATAAAACAAAATGCTCTTAGCATTTGTAGGATTCTTCTCTTCAGAAATGTATTTTTAAAATAAATAAGGATAACAAGCCTGTCCATTTGTTTGTTAATAAGAATGCATGCTATGTTTATTATTTGTGAACAGATACAAGTCGGTTGCAGCTTGAAGTGAATCCTGACTCCAGGTGATGTGGGCAATTTTGGACATGTTTTGTTTGTTTCTTTTGATGTTTTTGTTTTGTCTTATTCACTGAAGGCATGTCGGATGTCCCAAATCAAAATCCCCCCCCATTTGTCTTTCAGTTCTCCATTGCACTATAAATGCAGCTGTAGCCCAACAGGGGGACATAATTAAATTTTTTTCTGTTTGTCAGTGAAAAATAGCCTGTTGCAATCCAGGTTTTTCTATACAAGTAGTCCTCGACTTACAGCCATTTATTTAGTAATGATTCAAAGTTACAGCAGCACTGAAAAAAGTGACTGATGACCATTTTTCACACTTAAGACTACTACAGCAGGGATGTCAAACTCACATCAAACTCATAAACTCGTCATGGCGGCATCACGTGACGTATCAGGACTTTCTTCCCCTTCACTAAACCGGGCATGGGTGTGGCCAGCGTGTGATGCATCTGGCCCGTGGGCCGGGAGTTTGACAGCCCTGCACTACAGCATCTCCATGGTCATGTGATCAAAATTGAGATGCTTGACAGCTGACATGCGCTTATGAGGGTTACACTGACCTGGGGTCATGTGATCCCCTTTTGCGACCTTCTGACAAGCAAAGTCCATGGGGAACCCAGATTCGCTTAACAACTGTGTTACTAATTTAATAAATTTCAGTGATTCACTAAACAACCATGGCAAGAAAGGTGCGGCAAAACTCACAACAATTCTCTTGCTTAGCCATGAAAAATTTGGACTCAATTGTGGTCATAAGTTGAGGACTGCCTGTTATATGGATAGATCAGAGAGGCAGGGTTTCTTGGGCATAAGCAAGTGCTGGATATATTGACAACAGGAAGGGCAGAGAGGGGCAGGTCTCAGTAAAATAAATTGCACGAAAGAATACTGGAACATGGTAAAAGTCCTTTAAGCAAGCAGGTGTCAAAATACAAAAAAGAAAGAACAATACAAGACGCTCACGATAGGAAATTGGGAAGTCAGATTAAGGCTTAAAATCCAACTGGAAATACAAGAGGGATAAGCGTATAAAAAGCAGTTTTGAGGAGAAAAAAATTCTCTCCCATCCTTGCTTATGGAAATAGCCAGGCTGGTCTACTTTTTGGAGCAGGTCTCCCACAGTCATTCAACACAGAAGTCATATAGTTTTGGGCTTGAGGTTGTCTATACAGAGAAATTATGAATTTATACAGATAAATTATGAATAAAGGCCAATATAGGTGTCCCAGGATAATGTTGCTATCATGATAATGATAGTGTTGATGTTAATGTTGATAAACTGTGGATCATTGGCTCTCTAGAAGAGAAAGGAGAAAGAATAGATATATAGAGCTATAGAAAAGAAACACATGTACCTGAGGCAGATAAGGATACTTTCTGCCAACCTAGCAGCTCAAAAGCATGTAAAAATGCAAGTAGAAAAATAGGGACCACCTTTGGTGGGAAGGTAACAGCGTTCCGTGCACCTTCGGCGTTTAGTCATGCCAGCCACATGACCACAGAGATGTCTTCACACAACGCTGGCTCCTCAACTTTGAAATGGGGATGAGCACCACCCCCTAGAGTCGGGAACAACTAGCACTTATGTGCGAGGGGAACCTTTACCTTTACGCATTTTTAACAATTTAAAGAGACTTCTTCTAGCTAGCAGCACAAAGTGCACATGCTTATATGCCCTTCATGCTATTTCTTTCTGAAGTAAGCAACTTTGTACAATGTACAGAAAAGGAGTGAGAAAGAATGTAAAGAGATGAAATAAGAAAAATTAGAGGAAACATAACTAAATCTAGTTTGCACCAATGCCATCCTTATATCTCTACACACCTCTCCACTTTGGCAAGCTATCTTTCCTTCAACTACATCCATTTCCTGCCTTTTGTTCTTTGAACTCTCTTATTTTTGTGGACTTTTGTCAACGTTGTTCAACCTCCAGTTTCTTGGTCCTCCCCTTCCTTTGAACCCATTCAGTCTTCCTTCAAATATTTGTTTTGCCGTGCTAGCCTCGTTCATTCTATCTGTAGGACTAAATCACCTTAGTGTACTTTTGCATTTAATTCACATTTCAACCAGCACCCAATCATTCTTGATCCTCTCATTTCTTGATTCGCCACTCACTGTTCTTAACATTACCAATTCCTGCTGCATTTAAATTGCTTGTATGTTTTGCCCGACATAACCAAGTCTCATTTCCACAGAACTAACTGGGCAGAAGTTTGCTCTTTCAACATTCATTTCTCCCAACAGATGGTATCTATCCAGCAGCTTTCTACCAGCATTGGCATAATTTAAAAATTCTCTGTCCATTTTCCTATCTTTAATAAACATTCTACTGAGATATGTAAACACAAATTTACTTCCTCTGGTTTTTGTCATTTATATATAGCTCGTAATCCTTCACCTTTTCTCCCTGTTTAATATATCTATCTAACCCTTCGATACATTAATTTTCAGATTCATACTTCACTTTGCACTATCAGGCTAACATTCCCTGCAAATTATTCAGCTTCTCAGCCAGCAATCTGCCATCATCTTTATGTGTCCTTACCAAAACACTTCTTATATCGCTACAAATATTTCTTATACATTTTTCCATAAATAGATTAACAACAAGAGGACATCACATATCCTTGTCTTTCTCCCTAGTCAATGCTGAATCATTAATTAACCATTCTATTTATTCCCATTCGTATTTTACTTCCATCCTTTTCTATTCTACTAGCGTTCAGCAATCAAATTTCACCTCCATAGCTGGGGAAAACATTCCATAATTTAAATCTATTCATTTTGGTTCTTTTGTTTAACCATCATAAACCAAGTATTCTTTTTTGCATTCATATGTTCTCAATGACCTGTTGAAGAGCACAAACTGGTCTGGCATAAAGCTGTACTGTCCTTCTCAGAGTTTTCCACCTCTTGAACACTTTTAGTCAGGTTTTAGTCAAACACGTAACCAGGCACATTAATCCCCTTGCAGATTTTGTATTCATTCTTTCAATATTTCTCCTTGGTAAGGGGGAACCATAAGAGCATTCTTCCCATCCTTCCCTTCCCATACTTAGGCAACATTTGTAGCATTTGGTTCAGTTCTACTTTTCAACATATCAACACATACAGGTAGTCCTCGACCTCAATTGAGCCCAAAATTTCTGTCGCTAAACGAGACATTTGTGTGATGTCTCCTGTGGATGACAGCTCCTCCACATCTTCCTCAGAGGCTTCGGGGGAGAATGAGAGCATTCCTGGCATGTCCGGTATTGCTGACCCTGAACTGTCAGCAGAACATGCCTCAGCTAGGGAGAGCTCACAGGCCAATGAGAAAGAGGGGGTGAAGCTAACGGCCTTGGTAAATGCTAGAGTATGCAAGGCAGAGAGGCGGAGATCTGCCAGATTGATGGGGGAAAGGTCCCACCCCTCTTAATAGGCTGCAGCGGGAATCACAAATGCATATTAATTCCTCCACCACACGAAACAACATACGAATAGATTTATTCTTACAGTCTGTATTGAGAACAAATAGGCTTTTAAAACAGATGCTCATCTAACAGTCAACATTCTCATTCATATCCAGTCACACTTTTTGATTTCCTGTTCTTATCCCTCCTTTCATATTTCTTAGCTAAACTTTTTCTTCCCTCGCATTCTTTCAGAAGACTACATAATTTTTTTCCCAAACTCATCTCTCAGTTCTTCCAATCTTAACTATTTATTGAATAGTTATTACATTGATATTATTGTCAACTTGTGGAATTTTATTTCTATATCTACCCACAACTTAGAAGATGCCATTTTATATTTTTAACATACATTTTAGCCTTTTCATTCATAATTAAACCTGCATCTTCATTTTCCTATAGGAATTCATCAACTCCATTCTGTAAGATCAGTTCACATTCATTCAGACTTACTACATTCCTCTCCTCTTAATTGCACAGACATCCAACATACTCATTTTCCTGTATTTCATTTCATTTGTCTATACCTGCTATTTATGAATTTCCTCCTCCTACTTTCCAAACTGCAATCTTTCTTAAAGCATGATCAGTCTATAAATATTTACCTTTATTGTGCATAATGACTTTTGTTAATCAAGACTCTCATATTATGGTTTATAGTAGTATGTTAATGCAGACTGGTTACAGCCTTAGCCATACCATGCAGTATTCCATCTAAATGATAAAGACAACGTATGTTTCAATTTCAGCACACATTGATACAAAGAAAACCAACTCCAGTTTTATCCCAAGTGTGCTTATACTATTTTCTGCGAGCTAGGATCTCTACCATAACTACTGTACCTTACAGTCAACTTTCTGTTGCCTGTATCTCAGCAACTCACATTTAATAGCAATAGCAATAGCACTGTATTTATATACCGCCTATCAGGGCTTGCAACCCTCTCTAAGTGGTTTACAATG